>DWGO01000043.1:0-18161 GCA_018247635.1 Eurytides dolicaon deicoon
TTCACAAATGACACATCCCATTGCAAGTCTAAGTCCCTACCAAAACAAGTAAGTGTTGTTTCATAATGACAATACAAAATGATTTTATGATTTATAATGTACTGTAAATTGAAAAAGAGATAATGTTTTATAAGATTATATGATTAATTTTTGCTTACAAGTAGAAACTCCTGAAAATTATATAGAACTTGGCCCATGCATTTTAATTGCTAATGTTCTAAATGATAGATGAACCCAAATGGAGATATTTGGAAATCAAAACATGGTTTACCAGTACTATCATTCATTATAAACTGTAAATTGGATCTACAAATTGTTTGGCACCCACCTGGCCTTTTATGAAAGACCTACATCTTATTCCTCTTGGATATTCATACTTAAAGAGAAGTTTGATTGGAAAGTTTTTCAGATTTAACTTAAGTTAAGCCAGGACATAAAAAGATACAATAATTATGATCTATTTACACTGTAAATAGATCATAATTATTGTATCTTTTTATGTACTGTTACTGTAAATTTTACAGTCTCAAGTTGGACATTACATTACATGTACAGCATAAACAGCTTAGATATCATTATTACATCATTACTAGAAACATCCTATGGGATATAAAATGTTCTTTTTTATTTTGATAGATGGGTTATAAAGGCGAGAGTAATGAGTAAATCTGCAATACGCACATGGAGTAATGCTCGGGGTGAAGGTAAACTCTTCAGCATGGATTTATGCGATGAAAGTGGAGAAATCAGGGCAACTGCTTTTAAAAACGAATGTGATAAATACTATGATCTGATTCAGGTAATACAATATAACTACATATAATATAATACATCCTATAATACAGTGAAAGCTCCTCATTCATGGTTTTAGTATTGGTGTTTCCAATATTTAATGGTTATAAATTGCTATGTTGTTCTTAAATTTGCATATAAATTTATTTATTTGCGGATCTAGTCTGTATATTTAAATGGTTTTGTATCTTGTTTATGAATTAGTATTTATTGAGTACTGCTGGCACATGCCCAGGTGGTTTTTACAAAGAGTGGATCTGAATATCCTTCAATAAGACCACCTTTACCTTCTTAATGAAAAAGTATTTTATTTCTTCAACTTATTAGTCCTAATAATTATTATGTCATGATTTCTATATTCGCTGTTATATTCATGGCAGAGAGAGATTGTAAATTTTGTCTTTATAATATCCATTTAAAATTTCATCATGTTACATTTTTAGCTATGGAAATTTTTAAACAAACATTAGCCCATTTATAATACCAGTGACCCGCCTGGACTAACATGGGAGATATTCTTTTGATATTTAAATGGTAGTGGAAACTGCCAAAATTCATTGAGTAGTTGTGGAGAAACAAAACTTCATGGATGAAGAAGCAATTTTGTCTTATGCTATTTAATGATTAGTATAGCCTATAATATCTACTTAGATCATTGATCAATATGAATGAAGACAGAACCAGTTGCTAGTATCAATATAAACAAAAACAGAAAGGTTTAATAGATAAATTCTTTGATGCCTTATTCCAGGTGGATAAAGTTTACTATATCAGCCGCTGCCAACTAAAGACTGCAAACAAACAATTTACACATCTGAAAAATGATTATGAGATGACTTTTAATGCTGATACAGTGGTCGCTGAATGTATGGAAGATGTTGCATCACTCCCTTCAGTAAAATATGACTTTGTTCCAATTAATGAAATAGCTAATAGAAGTCCTGACACTGTGCTTGGTATGTATTGATAATTTTTTCATGTTGAAAGACTGAAGAAAGTAGGATACCAAATAAAAATCTTTACTTTAATAAAACATTTAATTTTGACACTGCTCTGTATTATAAGAAAATTGTAAAGACCGAAATACATAGTTGCTTGTTTAACTCAAAACATGTAGTATATTACAGCTTGGTTGAGTAATTCTTAAGATATCTATACTATGATTAAAACAGAAGAAGTAAAATTTTTATCTGTGTTTCCTATTAATATTAATTGTACACCTGCTGATTGAAAATTGTAGAATAATGTCTGCTGGGCCAGCCAGTCATGAATAATTAGGATGACTCTTGTGTTGCAAATACATAAAACAAATTATATTATTGGTGGGACTTAAAAAAAAATTATTACATCAATACTTTTTTACTTATTAAAATTACATATCATAATTGATTTGATCTTCCATGAAGTAACAAAAGCAACAGATTACAATGCACTGACATTAGAGTGTCATGGATATGAAAAATGTTTAATGTGATGTAACGATATAAATAATCTTTCAATCTTTGTTCTACCTTACATGATGTTATTATATGAATATTTGTACTGGAACTGCCTATACTAATGTATATTTTTACGATTTTCTAGATCTAATTGGTGTGTGCAAATATGCAGCAGATGTACAAGAATTAACGGCGAGAAGCACAGGAAAGCTGTTAAAGAAACGAGAAGTGACACTTGTTGACTCTTCAGGTGGTGCAGTAAGTTTTGTAGTTAAATGGAAATACATGTACTCTGTTTAAAAGTGCTATTACTGACATTAACAGAATACTTTGAGTACTTATTTTGCTAAATAAATGCTCTTTATACCTGTGCTGAAGCATCCTTTAGTTCGATTTTCACTGCTGACACCCTAAATATCTTATTTTTAGTAGCAATTTTCAGATGTGTGTAGTGTGGTGTAAGGCAATAGCAAGTTTGAATTAAGTGCCTCATAGAAGGCTGTGTTATATTTAAAGATTTCATACTGCACTTTGAACTGAAGCTGTGACAGACTATGTCCTAATACATTCTGCATTTAAAGGATGTACAAGATATATGCCGTTGCCTTACAAAATATGTATTGTTATAATTTCAAATCACATACCACTTGTATTTCCTTTGGTTGACTTATGTTTTTTTTTATAACATTTGGTTTTACAAATTTATACATCATGTTATAATTCTCTTCCCTCTTCTTTATAATGGTTTATTGTGTTATGATTCATATTTTATATTTTTGAATGTTATTAAGTGAATATCAGTCAGCTATAATCTATCATAAAATTTCAAAATCATTACCCATTTAGTGCTTGTATTTATCATTAATATTCTTATAAAATTTTGAATCCACAACATTAGATCTGTTTATCTGGAAAGAATTTAGGACATATGATAGAATAAAAAAATATTGTTTAATTTGTTCTAATTAATATTTTACATTATTTATCTTCATTTCAGATTGTCCTGACACTATGGGGAACTGAGGCTGAAAAATTTGAAGGAAGTACAAACCCTGTAATAGCTGCAAAGGTAAGTGTAGTATTTTGTTGATGATTTATATAAAATAAAAATTGAATGAGTTGTATTGCAACTTGGGTATACCAAGTGCAATCATAAATCTGATTTTTGCTTGCTTTTGAGTAAAACTCTCAAAAAAAAATTGTATGATTCACAATGGGGTGTATTTTATTTGCCCAAGACTTTTATTGTGTAAAATGTCAATTGAACATCCTTGAAATAGTATATATTATGATCAATACATAAATATATACTGACTTCAGCAGTTACGACACATTTTTAATCTAGACCAGTTCAAATCTTTCCAATAAGTCAGTGAAATCTAATATAGTCCTAATCTTATTAATAGTGTAGTTATTCAATATCGTTTCATGGAATTCTAGACTACTGAATTTATTTTTTCTTCTTAGTTTTTATTCAAACTTCAATTTTTATGCAGTCTGGGTGCATATTTTTGTTAAAATTTCAGGGTGCCCGTTTAACGGAATTTAATGGTAGCAAGTCACTGTCATGTCTGGTCAGTACTATGATCCGTTTGAATCCAGACTTACCTGAAGCACATAAATTACGGGGCTGGTATGACAATGGAGGGGCCGATATGGAAGTCGTTAACATCTCCGCAAGGTTCGTTTATAGATTTGACTTGTTTGGCATATTTTAAATGCCTTCTTTACAGAAACTTTTTTATGTGACAAACATTAAAATGAACATTTGGTATGTTTATATACCTGTTTAGGGAAAAATTTAATGAGTGTTAAAGAATTTTTTAGAAGAGCTTACACATGACTGCTTGGCGGTTGAATAAATGACAATGCAGTGTTACCACCCCAGATGGCAATGGACTTTGTAGAATAGCGCTAATACTTAGAAACTTAACCCATTTGAGACAGTACATATTTTTGGAGACTGTCTCCAGAAACCAAAAAATTTTTTTTTTATTTTAAACCACCAGTTTTTCTAACGGCCGCTTCTTCTATGCTGACTAATAATTTCAATTCAAGATCATTGCATAGTGTGCAGTTAGTCCTTTTGGCTAGGAAGTGCATTGCACTAACGGTGTGCAATTAATGTCGAATGGGTTAAGGAAGCATATGTGCTAAGAACATCTTTAGCCTATTTTATTTCTTAAGAAACTTCAAGTGATACAACATAATACATGTTACTAACGACGAATGGCTTGAAGTCATCACGCCATTGATGCCATCAACGATAGTGTTATTGCTAGTGGAATAACAATTTGTATCCTATCGCTGTAAGCGAAAGATCAAACGACACAATGACAGCAAGGTGTCTCCCAAATGCTTTTGTGCCATTTAAACTCTGCCGTCTTTAAATTAAGGTCACATTTGGTTCGACATATCGACACATCGAGTGGCCACGTGACTGTAAGTGGTGGGACTCTTGCAAAATCCGACTAGGGGGGTACCACTGCATTGCCAGATATTCTGCCGCCAAGCAATAGTGTCTAAGTACTACTGTGTTCCGGTTTGAAATGCAATCTTGCCAGCATTATTGCATAGCAAAGAGATAGACCATCTTATATCTCTGGGTGCCGACTATGTGTTGTTATGAGCAGGCGTGACGCTTACCATGAGGCGCACGACTTGGTCGTCTCGTCACTTTATCTCAACTAAAAAAAATATTGCGTCAATAGTAACAACGCTTTCGATTTGCGCCATCAATGACATTGTTAGTGTTTACGGGCACAGAAATTTGCACCCTATCGCTGTAAGCCAGCAGCGAGAGATCAGACGGCATAATGACAGCAAGGTGTCTCGCAAATGCTTTCGCGCGGATTTGACCTCCGGCGTATTTAAATTAAGGTCACCTTAGGTGTGCACATTGAGTATGTCACATGGCCACGTGGCCACCGAGAGGTCAGATACGGTACAATGACAGCAAGGAGGTATCTCCCAACTGCTTTCACGCCAATTTGATCTCTGGCGTCTTTAAATGAATCACGTGGTCATGCGAACACGTGACTGTATCTTATGGCCTCAGTAATATGAGCGCTTTTGGTTTGCAGGACGGGCGGCGGTGGCGGTGCGGGCGGCGATTGGCTGACGTTCAGTGAAGCGGAGGCGCGTCAGTTAGGCGCCGGTGAGCGCGGAGACTACTACAGCCTGCTGGGCGTGCTCACCTTCACGTACGCCGACAACGCTGTGTACAAGGCCTGCCCTCAAGAGCAGTGCAACAAGAAGCTCGTCGACCAGGAGAACGGCCTTTACCGCTGCGAGAAGTGCAACAGGGACTACCCCAACTTCAAGTACCGCCTGCTGCTTGGAGTTAGTTTTTTTTTTTTTTTGACTTTTATGTGATGAAGACAGTGTTAATTGGGGCTTGCGACTAAAAACCCCTCGGTGGCCAACTTCAGTGCGTTTAAAAGGGATCGGTAATAGTTGCTTACTGTCGGTCAACGTAAAACTCATACCCATCCTACTTTGAGTCAACCGATTTGTTTTTATTAATGCATGTCTTTAACAGATGAGAATGTCAAAACATACAGTTGATTCAAGAATTTAGATTCATATCAATAAAAGTCAGCTGGAAAGCAGTAGTAATCAGATATGTATATTTCAATTGCATTTTTTCATCAAAAAAAATATGCTGCTAAAAATCAATATCTTGATACACAGCTGCTGCTCTTGGGACACTACACTGCTACTATTTGAATGAAAAATTAAAAGTTATTATGTAGTTTAGTAACTGTCCGTCATTGCAAAGAACTCTTTAAACATTGAAACAGTTAAAAACACAGTATTAATTTAAATTATAGGCACCAGCACCATTGGTCATAGGGTATGAACTGTTCAGAACAAGAACTTTATATGTCCCACAAATAATTCTTCTGTATTTAGGTATTTCTCAGGGGTAATTTGTGTTAAATGCCTATAGAAGAAAAAGATTTTTTTATTATAATCATACATAACTTACTTTTCCACCATATCTGTTGATCCATAATAATATGTCAATTACCTCAACTCTGAATTTCGCTCAATGTAATTAAGACATTGCAATGTTTCTTTCTATTTTTTTATAGGACAAACAACAGTTGTAATATATAAGTTTACCTCTTATATAATGTAAGGTTTTTTTTAAACATTTTTGATAATAAGATTAGCATATACCAACTACAATATTTGCCACTAAGATATTATGTTACAGTTATTGTATACTATTCATTGAAATATAGTGAAGTATCTTTGTTTTGCAGGCAAATGTGTCTGATCCAACTGGAGACCAGAGAATAACCGCATTCAATGAAGCGGCGGAGTCTATGTTGGGGAAAACGTCCGCCGAGGTCGGGCAAATGTTCGAATACGATAAGGCCGCCTACAGTCAGATATTTGAGGAAGTTAAATTCAAAACATTTGTATTCAAGTTTCGCACAAAGATGGAGACATACAGTGTGAGTTGCACCATGTTGATATAATCCAATCTTTGACATCTTCGAATGCCTATGGTAATAAAATTATTAAAGATAGGTTCGAAATAAAACAGGGCAAAAAAAATGTTAAATAAAATTAGATTTATCATATAATGGCATTATTCGAAATTTCTTTGTAATTTTTGTAAAAATTTATGTGCACTTCTTATTAAACTATTAAATAAATATATGATCTATCTCTAGGTCCAATGATTACATTGGCAACATTGACTTGCAAACAAGAAGAATAGTTCTTACACACTACTGCTTGGCAGTAGAATAACTGACAATGAAGTGGTACTGCCACTTTCAGTATTATTTATATAAATGCTATTTAATTACAGGATGAGGCCAGGTTAAAGACAACTGTGATGAATGCTCACCCTGTCGACTACAGAGATGCAAATGCTCGACTTTTAAAGAGCATCAAGGCTCTGAGCGGAGTTGAAGTATAATTTGCCTACAATTGTGATAATGATTATATGTATGCAGCAGAATTTTTACAATTGATGCGAAGGACAAACATTCTGTTAAACAGTGAAATAAATTCCAAATAATGTTATAAATCCATTGCAGTGTTTAAAAATTATGAAACAAATTATTATTCTTTCTTATGTTATAAATTTATTGTGATTAAAATATTTTACAATGGGCTTTGTTTTTATACCTTAAAACATCCTTCAGGTTAGCAATAGAATTAAGTGGAAAAAGTGTACTTTATTGTTTAAAGGTAACTAAGGTTACTCTAAAAACCACCAAAATCTGAGGAAAAAAGAATAGGAATTGAAACAAAATTTTAAATCGCTATTTATTTTATTCAATCTCATTGATATGACTCATAATTTGGCTAGGAAATGGACAATTTAATATGGAAACTCTGCCGTTATAGGAAAACATGGCTACAACCGTTGGATGTACAAATTACAGGAAATACGTCTCAATACGGAATACAATTTGCAAGAATATTATAATATTTTATTTAAATCCCTTTCATCTTACTGTAATAAAATAGTTTCAAAGATCAATACTGACAGAATAATCTTCAAGAATATAAATTTAGTAAACTATTTCAGTTGCCCAAGAATTAATATACAGTGCAAGAAATGAAATAGCTAATATTCTATTTTCACATATTATTTACGAGATGTTAATATACATAGTACTATGTATAAATTCAGTTACAAATAATACAGCAATTTACAACGAGAATATAATTTAAAATGATCCAGGTATAAACTGATTTAGTCAATTATTAATATATATATGGCAGTGTAATCAATCGTAAACATTAGAAATATGTGTACAGTTAATAATGCGATAAATAACGTGAAAACACATTTCCGCATACTATCATTGACATAAGACCTACTAATTGTAAAACAAATACAATATGTGCGAGTATTATATTATATGCAGCCTTAAAAACTAATCCACTGCAATCACAATGTCATTCTCCCTTTAAAACTATTTAATACTTTCAAAATCCTTAATAAATAAGATGGCCGAAAAGATTTAGACAAAACTATGGAACAGGCAAACAATGTAGCCGTGTAAGGGCGCAGGCCGCATTTGTATCCAGCTACATTAGTCTCGCCGCAGCCGGGCTCACCTTCTGTGTGTATTTTAAACAAAGCTTAGACACTAACTAATTATCCTACACGAAATAATCAATAAATAGAAGCAGCTACAAAATAAATTCATTACGCTAAATCTGAATCACTTTCTCATAATAGGCATCTTATTCATAGAAACTGTAAGGCCCTATTTTATTCGAAAACAGATTACACTTAACAATATTAATAGCTACACAATTATCACAAAAACCAAATACGTGTATCGTTAAAATATGGAATTAAAGCCATAACCAACATTTAATGACGACGAATGCAACGTGAATGATACATTAGCCACTAACGAATACAATCAAATATGTCTATTGAATTGTTGTCACTCTCATACATAAATATCGCGAAAGACATAATTAAACGTTAACTCTAAACATTGATACCATTATTACAGTCATTCAATTGATTACACACTTCGCTATGTCGTTAAGGATAATAAAATACACATTAAAAAAATATCATATTATAATCGAACAATTCAATCATCAATTCCCATGAAAGCATCATCACATTGACACAAATAACATAATACACCGGAATGAGATTCTAAACATCACTGAACAGTGAGCCTAGTGCGAGATTTCGCTCACTTCGTTCACCAACTCGAACGCGTTAGCGTAAACCTCATTTCTATGAAATTTAAACTGCAGTCAACACTAGATGACACTGTTAATTTTTTTAATATAGAAATTAGGTTTACGCTAACGCGATCGAGTTGGTAAACAAAGTGAGCGAAAGCTCGCACTAGGCACACAGGTGGAGGGGAAGATACGCGACAACAGCACGCGATAATAAATACACAATACAGATTTCACACGGTAGGTTACCGGTGAGGGGTAACTTTACACTTAATACGATAAAAGAGGTCGCACGCACGCACGCACGCACGCACGCACGCACGTACGCACAGAGTCAGCGACACTTTTACACTAGTTGTGCAGTGACCTTTGGGTCCAGTCAATGGGGGACGCAAGTCGGTGGGACATGCGGGTCGCCTGCCCGGGCCGACGCCTGCCCGCTTCCGCCCACGCTCACAATCCGCTGCGCCACACTAGACGCACGCACACGCACACGCACGGTCACCGTGCAAAGCTCACAGTCAAAACTACACGGGCCTAACACGCCCAACTAAGCGAACGCAATTGTAACAAACACTATAGTTTGGCGAAATTTTTATGCAAATATCACTCATTGTACATATTCTATGGTTAAAATTAAATAAAAAATAAATATACAGCGCTCTCCGCGACGGGGATGTTAACTCAATCCCACCATGGGTCCAACAAATCCAAATAAAGGCGAATCAATAAAGACGGGGTAGTAATAGCTGCCGAAACGTGCACCGAATTCAAACTAGCTCCTAAAATCATAATATCGACGATGGAAAAGGTGTACGTAACCCGTTAAAAACTCATAACTAGACTAACTTCCTATTAAATGTTAATATATTTTTTAGAGAAACGATGAGTAGAATTTGGTATTTATAATAATGATCAAGATTAAAAAATAGTTTTTTTGGCTCTGGTTTAAAGTTGGATTTGAGGGCTACGGCCATATTGTTTTCCTTCGTCAATAACTACCTACCAACTAAACGACAACGCAAATACAACTATGCAATACTTCGGCTCGTCTCACACGTTTTGTTCGCCGATCTCCGGCGCTCCTTATTCAACGACCTACGACCTAACCTTAACGTTTGTCTTAGACATCGAAAACGATGCGAGCTATTCTACTAATACCTAACTTATTAGATTAAAACAAAATATATTATATGTAAAAAAAAAACTACAAATCAGACTTACGTCTTTTCAGTCGATACGCAATGAAAACAATATAACACTTTCTATTAAGCGTTTGATGTTCGATTTAAATAAATTATACAAGAAAAGTGCGTTTTAAATTTCGGAGCAAACAAATCCGTGAATACATCAATTTTGAATAGAGCGAACGGAACACAAAACTAGGAGAACAAAGAGCTGCTGCGTTTAAGAAGTTTCATAATTGAAAAGAATTCATAGAGCTTCTATACTGTGACTGTCTTTTCCCTTTTAACCCGCACCATTTAACCACATATTAACACCGACCCAACGATTAATTCACATTATTAACTCTTCATGATAAATAAATTACGGTTAGTTACACACATGATACTTTTTTGATAATTAGTAAAGTTATAACTATCACCCAAAAGTGACTTTGCTAGTTGATGTTCGGCTCAATTTTAACTTTTTAATTAATTTTCCATAGATAACAATTGACAAAAATTGACTAGGATACATGAAAGGTCGATAGTGGTGTGTGTTTTTGGAACTTACTATTCGATCATTCGACCAATTCAGTTAAACGAACTTTACAATTGCAATTCGTTCAACCAAGCACCAAATTACTCGGTCGCGACTTATTCGAATTCGATTTTTTAAAGGCATCGGCGAAAGTTCATTCGTTTCGTTACGTTCTTACAAACTTTTTCGATTGTAATTCGCCGATTGAAATAATACCGCAGCCACAATTAGCCGAACCAAATAAAAAGATGCGCGGTCTATTACTAGTGTTGTGCTAGCAAAAGAAAATCGCAATTCATATTGTACGAACCACTTGACAACCGATCAAAATAAATTCGCACAAACCGTCCAGCCGTAATTCGTTCGAGAGAACGAACGAAACTAGCTTCATACTGGGTAGATAATAAGGCAATCAAAAAGCAACCCTATGTCGCAAAGGATAAGGTGTGTATTTACCCGACCTAACAATCTGTTCGGCCCCATGTCACGGACTGCCTACTGCTTAGGAATCGAATGCAATCTAAAAGCGACCTTATCACTTGGAAAATAAAGTCGCCTATCTAAAGCCGATGTTAGTGCGCGGTGGTAACACAAAGCAAGCAACAAGCGACCCTATCGCGTAGATAATAAGGTTGTCCATCTGAAGTCAGCGTTCGGGCGCGGTGATTACTTTATGGCAACAGAAAAGCGGCCCTATCGCGTAGACAATAAGGTTGTCCGTCTGAAGTTAGTGTTCGCGAGTGGTTGCGCTTTAGGGAAAAAGAAAAGCGACCTTATTGCGTTAGTGTTAAGATCGAGGGTCGATGGGCGTTAATGGGCGCGGGCGTTCAGGGCGCTAGGGTGTGGCGTGCGCGTGCGTCAGAGGGGCGCGGGCGGGGGGTGCGCGGGGCGCGGGAGGCCGCTAGCGCGCTCACGGCACCAGGTCGGGCAGGCGCCCGCGGCCCTAGGGGCGCGCCCCGCCCTCCGCGCTCACCACCTGCCAACAATCCACCACCCACGTCACTCACCCCCTCACCCCTCGACCGTCACCCGTCACGTTCTTACGGAGTCCGACTGCGGCGGTACCGCTGCATTGCCAGATACTTTGCCGCCAAGCAGTAGTATGTAATCACTACTGTGTTCCGGTTTGAAGAGCAATGATGCAAGTGTAATTACAGGGTAGAGAGATGGACCATCTTATATCTCTGGGTGACAAGCGCAGCACAGTGCCAAGCAATTTCTGTATTGTACTGTGTTGTTATGGGCAGGCGTGACGCTTAACATCAGGTGCACGACTTCTCGTATTGTCACTTTCCCTTAAAAACTTCTTCATAAAACCACAAAGAGGTAACGCGCGGGCCTTATACTGGTAAGACGAACAAGTTGTACACCTGATGGTAAGCGTCACTCCTTCCCATAACAACACAGAACCACACAGTGTGCTCGACTCTGAGCTGCGGTCGTCCCCCAGATGCATCATTGCCCTTCAAACTGGAACACAGTAGTGCTTACAAACTACTGCATCGCTAAACGTATTATCTCATTGATCTGATACAAAAGACACAATACAAATACCAACAAACAAAACAATCACACCCCAGCTTACAAGAATTGTGAACATTTAAAATTACATAAAAGAAGACAAAACAGACATCCACATACAAGATGGCATGAGCACACTCACAGCTATAATCACTCTCGTAATGACTCGTATTAAAAATAAATGTAGCATAAAAAAGCGTATTTGTAAAATGAAAGAAGTTCATAGCTTTCTTCAGTACATCAAGATAAACCAATTAGCTAATGTAATTCCGCCAAATAAATTAGTCGCCGTCAGCTTCTTTCAGGGCAACCTGTTTTTTAAGGTTCTATTTTTGCCATAACAAAAAAAAATCTTTATGACTGAATTCGAATAGAATATAACGATAAGAATATACATATATAAAACAAGAATATAACGACGTCCCCAGCGAATAAATTGGTAATATGCTGTTACGACTTTTTTCATGTTGCGTCATTTTTAAAGTCTATATTATGATCTGTAATCCATCTAGTGAATTTTCATCAGACTTTTACTACCGTAAATTTCCGATATACGACAGCTAACAGCTTTGTTATTCGGCAATGCAATATCAGAGGCTTTGGTTTTTCTTTCTGAAAAATTTGTATTATCGATTACCCCTTTATTCGCCAGGGACGTCGGTACATCTTTACTTGTATGAACGTACCTACCAATCCTCAGTGACTTTTTTTAAAAGATTCAGTCACAAGACGAGCAAGTCGTGATGGCAAGCGACGTCTTCTCGGAACAACTGCGCCACGGAACATGCTTGGCTGTGTGCTGTGCTCGTCACCCAGTCCTAAAATAAACGCGATAAAATCCCTAAATATTTTTATTTTATAATGTCAAGTATTCGGGTAAATAGAAGAAATCATTATGTGTATATCTTTTTGCCCAATATTTACGCTGGCGACATACCGGACAAATCGGAACACAGAAGTGCTTAAACATTACTGCCTGGTGGTAAAATAACTAGCAATACAATGGTACCGCTGCTGGCTCTTTAAAATACTTCTACCACGTTCAAATTCTCAGCACTTTAATTGGATAAGAAATAGATGGAATTAAGATCTTGTGATGGCGACATTCAATTTCGCATTACATTACAATGTATCTGAATGAATATGACTATGTTTCTAGATAGTCAAGAAATCCATATGAAAATGCATCTA
Organism: Eurytides dolicaon deicoon; assembly: GCA_018247635.1. Taxonomy (NCBI): domain Eukaryota; kingdom Metazoa; phylum Arthropoda; class Insecta; order Lepidoptera; family Papilionidae; genus Eurytides; species Eurytides dolicaon. The sequence goes on from DWGO01000043.1 coordinate 13,335, forward strand.
TTAAACGTCGATCAAAAAATTTTCAGCCGATTCCATTATTAATCCGTCAATGTCGGATACATGTATATTATCCTATAAATGAAAACTTAGTGTAAAAATCTATACACTAATCAAACGAGAAAACGGAGTGATTATATGGATATATACAAGTTATATTGGTGTCACTGGATAGTGACACCAATATAACTTGTACTTATATACATCGGTACTTATAACATTTCAGAAGTGTCCCAAAAAATTAACTGTCCGTGTGTATACGCGGAAATCCAAATATAGGCAATTTGAAGTCGACAAAATTCTTCTTTATATCTTATTTCCTGTAAAATAGGCGAAGTGTTGGATAGTACACACTCCAAAACCGTACATTGAATAGTGTTATTTAAAACTTTATTCTAATCCCTGCATCAAACAAAATAAGGTTGCAATTTGCTATTCTGCTAGTAATCGACATAAAAAATATTTCTATTTCAATGGAATTTTTAAAGCCAATAAAACTTTAATGGTTCGATTGATATGAAAAAAGAATGTGGTCAGTATGAAATTTAATTACAAATATCTCGCTGCTTTGTATTGATTAAACTGCCATCTACCGACATTATGTAAAACTACGTGAAATAAATTGATCACGTGGTAGGACCTGTTCACTAGAAAAAAAAACAAAAACCTGTTTAGTCGGGGTGACGTTTCGCTACTGTTTTTATGTTAGGAGTTATAAGAAGAATTGATACGACGCTAAATTTTAAATTTAAAAATTAACTAAGTGAGATAGTATTTTTCTTGTGAATCAGTTCATAGATCACTGTTTGACGGAACTTTATAGGAAGCTTGCGCACTAGAAGTTGAAAATTGACATTTGAGATTGCACGAATTGACGGGTTGAATGAATCCAGTGTGATAGTTCTGCGATTGTATCACATTGAATTGAATACAAACACGGAAAAAATGTGCAAGTGGTGATACCGTCTTTCGGAAATTAAGTGAAGTGATTAATTATGTATCAGTGCATAGGTGTCTTGTTGCACCGGATTAGTGACCCAAAATAGTTCTAAAGAAATGGGTGACAGGTTGAAACACCCATTTAAAGTGAAAACAAAAACATTAGTGATTTTATCAAAATGGATGTAATCACGGATTTTTCTATTTTAAGTGAGTATGAAATTTTATATAACTATGCGCAAGCGCTACAAAAACTATGTTTGGTAAAAAGCTTATGCTCGGCAAGGGGGCGCTTGTTTATTATACAAACTTGTTTACTTCTAGTTAGAGATTTATTTATTCTCAAAGTTTACTTAACCATTACACAACAACACAATCCTATCTTATAATAATTATGACAAGCCAATATAAAAAGTTTAAACACTATTACTTAGGGAAATATGCTGTATATCGAAGGCGGAAAAGAGACTAGAATACGGCCTACTTTCTAGCTGACTTGATTTCTAAGCAATAAATTTATCTTGAAACTGAACACTAAAGGTGTATTTTATATATTAGCAAATTTTAATCAACTTACAAAAGAAATTAATGTTATACATAGCTATATATTACCTTTGACCTTCGAGACGAAAATAATATGTACTTGTCCTATTTGTTTATCTGTGATAATATATTGACTATGATTTTACATCTTTTTTTTTGCTAACGTATGTCTTATTTTTTCTATTTTAAGTTTTTACTCCACACTTAATTGGATAGAATGCTATCAATGTCAATCCACACGACTAAAATGACTTTCCAAGCTAGAAGGTTAATTAAATATTTTACTCAGCTTGTAGATACTGGCTGATTGAAAAAGGTATGCGACTTTGCGACGCACGAAACTTACTGAACCATAATTTTAGACATTTTACAGCAACAGCTACTTTAGTCATCTTAGACGGAAAATCTCGAAAAAATTGTCTAGATTACGTAGGTATCATATGTTAATTGACTAGAGACTGGAATTGGATTATATGTAATGTTTCATTTATTATAGCCCTTAAACTTATTTTTTGCATATTTTGTGTGGATTACACGTAACATTGTAATTACCTTTGACATTTAATCTGAAGAATTAAAAAAAATGAGAGGTGCGTCCAAGATTGCACGAGTGCTTAGCATGAACATTAACGTGCTATTAACCCAACAGTAGGTAAATTGTAATAATTTCATTTTTTTATTCAGTTTATAGCGCCAATGATTGCCTTATATTACCAATGTTATATTATACACATATTTTCATCGCCGTTATCATTCAATCTACCACCAGAGATATTAGATGGTCTACCTCTTTGCCCTGTACTTTCTCTGGCCTCAGTGCCCTTCAAACCAGAACACAGTAGTGCTTACACACTACTGCTTGGCGGCAGAATATCTAGCAATGAAGTGGTACCTCCCTAGCCGGACCATGCAAGAGTCCTAGCACTTAGTAGTGCATAATCACTGCTGTATTCTGGTTTAAAGGGCAATAATGTCAGCTTAATTGCTGGGCAAAGATATAGACCATCTTATATCTCTGGCAGCGGCATGCCTGCCCATAACAGCACAGTGCCACTCAGAACCTGCACTGCAGTGGTACCTTCCCAGTCGGTCTCTGCAACAGTCCTACCACTTAGATGTGTAATGTTATTTACGGTATGCAATTCAAATGAGAGCGTCTTCTGTTGGATTATAAATTTGTCACTGAAAATTTATGTCACCGATTTGATGTAATTAATATGAGGTTTTTTTTTTAAATCAATTAACAAAGTCGTGACGTGACCACGAAATTCTTGTGTACCATAGTTGAAGCGAGATTCGTCGCGAATCAATTGTATGCTTTGTTACGTCCAAACGAGATATATGTCGACCTTAAGTGATATGCTAATAATAAAACACTGCCTCACATTCGTTACTAGTTTAAAGTGACCTTTTATTCATTTACTAGTTAACCTAGCAGACGTTTTCCTGTTTTTGGTAGATGTATTGAAACTGATTGAGATAAAATATATATCAGTTTGAAGATAAATGTATAAGAAGCACTAAATAGTAGGACTCTTGCAGAGCCCGTCTGGGGAGGTACCACTGCAGTGCCAGTCATTCAACCGCCAAATAGTAGGGCGTAAGCACTGCTGTGTTCCAGTTTAAAGGGCAATAATACCAGCTTATTTACTGGGCAAAGAGATAGGCCATCGTATTTCTTCCATCTTCTTTACAAGTGGTGGGACTCTTGCAGAGTCCGACTGGGGAGATACCACTGAATTGCCAGATATTCTGCCGCCAAGTAGTAATGTGTAAGAACTATTGTTCCGGTTTGAAGGGCAATGATGCCAGTGCAATTACAAGGCAAAAAGATAGACCATCTAATATCTCTGGGTGACGAGCACAGCACTTAGCCAAACACGCTCTGTGTGGTACTGTCTTGTTATAGGCAGGCGCTCGATTTGCTCGTTTCGTCACTTTATCGCGTAAAAATATATCTCTGGCAGCGACATGCCTGCTCATGTGTGCAACACAGTGCCACTCAGCAGCTACACTCAGTGGTACCGTTCCATTATAAAGTAAAACTATTTACGGATTTTATCGCGTTTATTTTTGTTTTTAATCTCCCGACGTTTCAAACACTTTACAGCGTTCATGGTCACGGGCCGGACTGAAGATGTTAGACGTCCAACTGTCAATGTCAATCACGGCTACCTTTTTATCAAATTATTAACCCCGTGACCATGAACGCTGTAAAGCGTTTGAAACGTCGGGAAATTAAAAAACTAAAATAAACGCGATAATATCCGTAAATAGTTTTATTTTATAATGTCAAGTATTCGCGGAAATAGAAGAAATCATTATGTTATTTCACTACATCCAGTTATTACATTAGCAACATTGCCCTTTAAACGAAAAAAAAAACAGTGTTTACACATTACTACAGCTTGAAGGTAGAAGAACTGACAATGCTGTGGTCCCACCACCTCAGGTCGATTCAGCAAAGGGCCCTGCCTCTTAGATTAATATAGTATATAAATCAGCCTAATGAACGTGGTAACTTCTTATGTACAACAATATTATCTGGATGGATTGCCATCAGATAATGTTGCAATATATCAACATATATACCATTTAACAGTCCGTTATTACAATGTATAAATACATATATTGTACATTTTACTGTATATTTTAAGATTTTTCGTTTTTTTTTATTATAATACTAAAACATATATGTATTTAGTAAATACATAGTTGGTTTGTGTGCAATAGTAAATTCGCAATATACAAGCAGTAACCGATTAGGTTTGTACAAATCTCATATCGTTGCCATCGACTCGATCCCCCGACCTTCGGCCAAGAAAGCCCCGCATCTTTGTGGGTCGTCGAAATAAAGCGTGAAGAGAATCGACCGCATCGTAATAGTTTTCTCACGCACACGCGTACGGAGTTTGTACGCTGGCACACTTTGCCTATACCCATCGATAAGTCGATAGCTTGTGAAATGACTATTTAAGGTCAAGTTCGATCGGCGTTAGGCCCTTCTTTCGATTTGCACTCGGACTTTTTTACGAGATAAAGTGGCGGGACTAAGTCGTGCGCCTCATGGTAAGCGTCACGCCTGCTTATAACCGCACAGTACCACACAGAGCGTGCTGGCCTTGTGCTGCGCTAGTCACCCAGAGATATTAGATGGTCTATCTCTTTGCCTTGTAATGTCGCTGGCACCATTGCCCTTCAAATTGGAATACGGTAGTGCTTACACACTACTGCTTGGCGGCAGAATATCTGGCAATGCAGAGACAATAAAAATATTGATAATAATAATAAAATTCATTTGATAATTATATTTTTAATTGTTATTTGTAATTATAATTAACCGAAGCT
>DWGO01000044.1:0-18087 GCA_018247635.1 Eurytides dolicaon deicoon
ATTATAAAATTATATAATTCCGTTTGACATTTCAGCTTGTAGCAACTACACTGAAGAGGCGATAACGTGCATCCAGAACCAGGAGACGGGTGACTACGTGAGGGAAACGTGCTCATTTCAGACCGAAAAAATTGCCGGTGGCGATCCAGCCAGTCTGAAGGAATACCCGCATATGGTGAGCCTATCTCGGAACTTTGTGAGGGATGTCGGCAAAGGAGCACGGAGCTTACCTGATATTGACAACTTCAATCCACGAAAGCCAACCAACCGTTGCTTGAATGCTGCCAGTGAAATTACAGGGCAAAGTAATAGACCATCTAATATGTCTGGATGACGAGCGCAGCACAGAGCTAAGGACGTTCTGTGTGGAGCTGTGTTATTATGGGCGTGCGTGACGCTTACCATATGGCACACGACTTGCTCGTCTCATCACTTTACTTACTTACTGCAGTGGCGCTGCGAAAGTGGGTCTTGGCCTTCAACAATAGACGACGCCATTGGTTCCGGGATTGTGCTCTCTCCTCCCAGTCTGGCAACTGGAGTTCTCAGAGGTCTTTTTGGACCTCGTCTGCCCAGCGGTATCTGGGACATCCAACCGGGCGACGCCCGATCGGTCGTCCCAGTTATCCTCGCTTAAAAACACGACCCTATCCCATCCGTACGACGTAGCCTAGCCACCAGAGTCGATGAGCTTTAATTTCTCCAAGGACGTAGGGCTCCGAAAACAACTCTTCCACTTCCCGGTTCTTCCTTAGCTTCCAACTGCTATCGTTTTTTTTAACTGGTCCCAGTATCTTACGGTCTCATCACTTTACCTAGTACAAAAAGAATCGCGCAATTGATGGTTCTCTGGTTTCAGGCGATCCTTGGCAGCATTAAGACAGCCGTGGCAAAGAATGTAAAACAGCGCTTCGAATGGCGGGGAGGCGGTTCGCTAATCAGTGAATACTTTATACTGACGGCCGCCCACGCCACGCTAGCAGATCGGTGAGTACACTCCAGGTTTTCTTTTCTCAATAGCTTACTTCCTTTACAGATATCGATGATAAGCATGGCTCCTGCACTTAACGACACAACACACAGAACGTGCTGGGCTCAGCGCTACGTACATTATCCAAAAACATAAGATAGTCCACCTTTTTGGATCGGTAATTACCCTGCCATCGTTGCCCTTCTCACCGAAACACAACATTGCCTACGGGCAAATGTTTGGCGGTTGAACAACTGGCAATGCAGCGGCACTACCCTAGACGGTCCTAGCACTTGGCAAAACCACTTCTCTGTACGCAGTGGTTAAATAATTCATGTTTAGTACCGCAATTTGTATCAAATTCTCTATTGTATCATCTCTAAGGGTGGTAAGACTCTTGCAGTCCGACTTGGGTGCCACTGCATTGCTTGTGGCAGGCGTACGACTTGCTTGTCTCGTCACTTTATACCGTAAAAATGGCATGTTGCACGGTATCATTAAAAAAAGGGATGATATTCGAAGAAGATAACTAAAATAGCAAGCGGACTCTTTTTCAGACACCTTCTGGGGTGGTACCAATGCACTGCCAGTTATTCAACCGCCAAACAGTAGTGCGTAAGGACTGTCGTGTACCGCTTTAAAGGGCAATGATGCCAGTGAAATTATTTGACATAGAGATAGGACATCTTAAATCACACGGTGACGAGCGCAATACACAGCCAAGCAGGATCTGTTTTTTTTGGCGCAAATAGTGCGCCTGATGGTAAACGCCCTGCCTGCCTATAATATTACAGTACCGCACTAAGGGTGCTTAGGTCTGTGCTGTGCTCGTCACTCAAAAATGTAAGATGGTCTATCTCTTTGCATTGTAATTACGATGGCATCATTGTATTTCAAACCTCGACACAGTAGTACTAAAATCACTACTGCTTGGAGGCAGAATATCTGCCAAAGAGTTCTACAATTTACAAAACATTTTTCAGGGAGCCGGTCAGATTTGCAATGCTGGGCGGCCTCGACAAAACAGATGTCAGATCGGGAGCTGTGTACCAGGTGGTGAGGTATATACGTCACCCAGAGTACAAATTCTCCGAATCAAAATATAATGATATCGCGCTCCTGGAACTGAACAAACGGTGCGTACAATGTCTTTGCAGTTTTACTCTTGAAGCTTTTTTTCTACCTCTTTCAAGATATATTTTATTAGACACAGACACACGAGACAAGCAAGTCGTGCGCATGATGGTAAGAGACACAACCGCCAATAACACTACAGTCAGTGGCGGTACTACCATACTACCCCTAAAGCCCGGCCTGCCGTACTAAGGATAAATATTAATTATTAATATTAATTACTTAAAATATAAAAAATTAAATATTAATTAATATTTACAAATTGAAATTTATAAATATTAATTAGCAAACAATTCCCGTAACGCCACCTGACCGCTAACATTTATGATTCGCCTTTCACCTGTCACGACTCACGCGAAGCGAATAAAGCGAGCAAATAAATCAAACCAACAAGCGAGTAAGAAAGAGAGCAACAGTGTTGGGCGTAGAGCATCTATCTCTTATCTTTTTCACACTTGTTGGCTAGTTACGGGGCTTGCCTTTTGTATCTATTTTTTCATAGAAATTGGATAATATTCGTACAAATATTGTAATAAATCCGTACAGTGGCAATTTATATGGCTTAAAAAGCCGGGCTTTCATGATTGAAGTTACTCGCTACTTATCTATTTTTTTAAGAGATTAAGTGACGAGAGAGCAAGTCGTGCGCCTGATGGTAAACTTCACGCCTACCCTTAACCACACTGTACTACACACAGTATTCTTGGTTTTGTGCTGAGCTCTGTACCCAGAGATATTATATGCTCTTTGGCCTGTAATTTCTCTGGTATCATCGTCCTTCAAACCGGAACACAGTTGTGCTTACACACTTCTGCTTGGCCGCAGAATATCTGGCAATGCAGTGGTACCGCCCTAGTCGGACTCTACAAAACTACTACCACTCATAGAAAGGCATTGTATGCAGTGGGTTATATCATAGGGCAAGCCCAAATTTTTGAATTAGGCCTATCCACTTAATTTTAAACAAATTATTAGTCACTCTATAATATGATTTTATTACCTTATCTGTCTTTGTCGTCGTATTAAGCCCCTATTCACCTTTAAAGCGACGAAAGTTAGTAAAGATGCAAGCAAAGCAAACAAAATGCATATCACTACTAGACAGATATATTAAACATTATTAAATATTGCTATGTGAACACTCAACAACCCAATTATTATCATAAACTGATCGATTGAAATTTCTTTTATGAGTTTTACTAGTAGTTTAAAAAAATATACAAGTCTGGCTGAGTTGGCTTGGGCGACGTTATTATATTCCTTTTTTCTTCAATTGTTAAAGTTTTCACCTTTCCTTGTCTATTTAAGAGTCTAAGTCCACACATCTCAACCCTTCACAAGAAACACAACCACTTTAGAACTCATTCTTGATTATAGATTAATAATAAATAAAATAAATGAAAACTAACTGTAACGCGCGGTCATTTGCTCAATTATAACAATAAACGTGAACGTCGTCTAGTTCATATGGCAATTTTACCTTATTAACTTCAGGATGAAAGCCTGGCTTTTTTACTCATATAAATTGCCATCGTATGGATTACAATTTTTGTACGAATATTATCTAATTGCTATGAAAAAAGAGATGCAAAAGGCAAGCCCCGTAACAAGCCCACAAGTGTGAAAGAGATAAGAGTTGAGACGCCTCACTGCGCCCGACACTGTTGATCTCTCACTCGCTCGTTGGTTGGATTATTTCGTTCGCTACATTCGCTTTGCGCGAGTCGTCACAGGTGACGGTCAGGTCGCGAGTTAAATATTTTAAATGTGAGTGTTGCGCGAATTATATGCTAATTAATATTCCTAAATTTTACGTTATAAATGTTTTAATTTTTATTTTAATTTTTATACTTTAATTAATTCATATTAATAATTAATATTTATCCTTAGGTGGGTAAGCGGGGCTTTTGGGCTTGTATGGTAATACCGACACACCGATTATAACGAGCCTACGTCGTTTCATGCTGTTATGGGAGGGATTGTTGCTTGCTAAATGTGAATTATCATATTCATAGACCACTTCAACGGAAGCGGTTCTTTCACCAAACTAATTTTTTAAAATTGAAATTGCTGATTTCATTCTAGGGTGACATTCAATGAGTTCGTTAGACCGGCATGCTTGAAGGCTCCTGGCTTACTCGTAAAGTACTTCAGAATTGTAGCGGGCTGGGGCAATACCATCCACCACGCATTAAAGAGCAAGGTGCTTCTGCAGGTAAATTTCCTATCACACAGAACGTGTTTGGCTCTGAGCTGCGCTCGTCACCCCTACTAAAAAAAGTAGATGTTTTTTTATTAGATAAAGACGAGCATATCGTGCGCTAGCCTGCGATAGTAAGCATTACACCTGCCTGTAGCAACACAGTAACACACGTGACTCGGTGTTGCACTCGCCAAACAGAGACGTTAGATAGTCTCTCTCTTTACCCTGTAATTCCTCTGGCATCATTGCCCGTCCAACCGAAACTCAATAGCGTTTACCCACTACTGCTTGGTGGCTGAATATCTGGCAATGCAGTGGTACCTCCCCAGTCAGATCAACGATTTTTTGTAGTATCCGATTAGTTCTACAACATAAAATGTAAAAATCAAGTGTTTTAATATCGAAAAAAAAAATAACCGGAGCCGCATTACCTTTGATACACGTGTGGCGTCCTTCACGGATTTTATAGCGTTCTAATTTCACTCCTAACTGCATTGCAGGTTATTCAACCGCCAAACAGTAGAGCGTGCCAAGCTGTGTTCCAGTTTGAAGGGCAATGATACCAGCATAATTATAATGTCTGGGCATAGAGATAGAGCATCTTAAATCTCTTGGCGACGAGCGCAACGTAGGGCCAAGCAAGTTCGGAGTGGCGCTGTGTTTTTGGGCAAGCGTGTCGTTAACTATTAGGCGCACGACTGGCTCGTCTCATCAATTCCTCTCATAAGGACCAATCCAAATCCCAATCGGCTTCTTATTCTATTTCAGACAGCGATCGCGGAGCAACCGGACGAAAAATGCAAAACGGCGCTGAAAAGCGACTTGTTCAAATGGAACAGTGCGACCATGATCTGCGCCGGTATATCGTCGAAGGAGGAAGGGAACAATCATCAGCCTGACACCTGCGAAGTAAGAACAACTCTTTCTTTGTTTACGAGATAGTGACGAAACGAGCAAGTCCTGCGCCTCATGGTAAACGTCACGCCTACCCATAACAATACAGCACCGCACAGAACGTGCTTAGCTCTGTGCTACACTCAGAGATGTAATATGTTATATCTCTATGCCGTGGTAGGAATGTCTAACTCTCTTTTAATCCAATATTCACTTATAACCTGCATTCAAATACCGGTGTCGGCACCTATGAATTCGTTAATTTGCAATTAGCAATTTTAAACGCTTAGTTACCACTTGCTAGCGGTGAAGGCAAACATCGCGAGGAAGCCTGCAAATTTTAGAAATATTTAAAAAAAGAACTTGGATATATGAAGTCCGCCAAAATACACTGAGGCGGTGAAGCGGTTGGAATGACAACATCACCAGCGCTACTCTTTTAATTAATGCCCTACGCAACTCTCATCACCCAGAAATTTAAGATGTTCTTTCTCTATGGCCGGTAATTACGTTGGCATCATGGTCCTTCAAATAGGAACACAGCAGGGCTTACGCACTACTGTTTGGCGGTTGAATAACAGGCAAAGTAGAGTTAAGGTACATGCACATGCCAGGCCTCCTATGTACTCGTACAAAGAACGTCTACTTAAGAAAGGAACGTCACCAGCGTAACATACGTTATAAACATTCCAACCGGAACACAGTAATACGTCCACATTACTGCTTAGCTGTAGAATAATTGGCTATGCAGTGGTTCCATCCTTGTCGCACTCTTTAAAATATCACGTTCATAGACAGTGGTTTTTATTTTAAAATATAACTAGTGGTGGGATAGTTTCCGAGCCATGAAAAAATTGGTGCACTAACACGCCACTGCTTGGCGGAAGAATAACTGGTGACATTATAGCCCCTCACCAGGCGGACTCTGGGGAAGAGTCTCACCATTTCGTCAAGTGGTAGAACTCTTGCAGAGTCCGACTGGAGCGGTACCAATGCATTGCCAGATATTCTGCCGCGAAGCAGTAGTGTGTATGCACTACTGTGTTGCAGTTTAAACGGCAGTGATGACAGCATAATTACAGGACAAAGAGATAGACAATCTCATATCACTGGCTGACGATTGCAGCATAAAGTCAACCACGCTCTACTGTGTACGGCGCGCAACCTGCTCGTCTCGTCAATTTATCTCGTAAAACAAAATGGTGGCGACTTGAAAAATGTAAAATGACAATCACTCACCATTCCAGGGGGATAGCGGGGGACCTCTGATGAGCGAACTGTTGAATCATAAATGTACCCATGTGATACTGGGCATAGTGTCGTTTGGCACCAAATGCGGCGTGGGCGAACCGGCGTGCTACAGCAACGCCTCGTACATCGAATACCTCAAATGGATAGTGACACAAGTTTGGCCAGAGAGTTTCAGACAGAAGATGTACCCACCAATCGAACTATCGTGAAGCATTAAAGTTGTTCATCATGGATCAGGTTAGGGCGAACGATTCGCTGTTAAAAGTTAAAATAAAATTTTGGTTTGAAGCATTTTCGGCTGCGTTTCATTTCTTTCTTAATTGACAATTGTTTGGAATTCACTACGATTGATTTGATCCTGTGACCATAAATAAGCAAGCAGCTTTTAATTTAATATACTCGAGCCACCTGATTTAAAATCCCGGTGGCGGCACCAATGAAATTGTTAATTTGTAATTAAAAATTTTGAGTGCTGATTTGCGACATGCTTAGCCTCAACATGAACATACTTGCGCCTGTGACTCCCACAAGTTATCTGGCCTGGAAGTAAGACACGCCAGATATCTTAGATGTTATTGCCATACTCAAGGAAGTCGCGCTCGACATTACACTCGATAAAGACAATCCATGAGCTAAACTCAGATCAAAGCCCGGTTATAATGAAACTGGGTCAGGAAGCCGGTGAAGTCCCTCAGACTAAAACTGTAGTGGACTGGCAATGACTTGAGGTCAAACTCAAGACATTGGACTCCCAGAATTTTACAGATCTACCTACCCAAAGCGATTTCAACGCCAGAAGACGCCAATAAGGATATTATTACTTTAGGCTCTCAGATTTCCGCGTCCGTCAAGAATGCGAAGGAAAATCAAAGTGAAGGGCGACCGACACAATTATTTTCCAATCGAGCTGCGACAGCTCATCAGAGATAAAAATAGGGCACAAAGAGTATACGGCCGATATCGATCTAGATCGAATCTTATTGCTTTTAGGCAACTCCAAGCGGAGGTAAAGTGCCGACTATTGGAATTCCGTAGCTCTCACTGGGATTAGCTACTGGAGGCCTTCGAGCCATCGTACACCGCCTATAGGCGGTTGGCCTAATGTCTGAAGGGAGCACCACATGATCGGATCCCACCGCTAGTCCGATCTAACGGCACTCCACCAACCTTTGATGACCTCGAAATAGGATTACTAATAAACTCTTAAAGAAACTGCCAGGCCCAATTATCTGTTTACTGGTGAGCAGTTTCAAAACGCTTCTCTTCAGCTGCTTCTTCCCGGATGTCTGGAAAGAAGCCATTGTTATCGGCATTCACAAGCCGACTAAAACTAGAAACATTCACTCTTACCGCCCTAAAGTTGCGCGCGGGAACCCGTTCATGACGGTAGCGTACTGTTAAACATAAAAATGACGAATGTTATAAAGTGTGATAAATGCAATATTGTTATGACGAGATGTTATCATACACACAAAATAAAGTTTCGATTATGGACGAAGAATCCCTTGTGAGGATTTGTACTACTGCTTTTACAAGTGACGAAATTAAAAAGTCATAATCACTTCTTTTTGAATCTATTCGGACAGATCTAAGGAAAATTATTCGAGAAAACAAAGGTAAAGAGGAAAGAGACCTAGGCGATATAATAAATTTATTTAAAAGTGCCGATCAGGATGAAATACCAGTGTTTGTGGCTCGACAGTTAGAAAAATTGCCACCCATCACCTTTGATCATCTTGATTGCACGAAACTCTTAAAAGATTTACTACGATTACAAAATGAAATTCAAGAGATGAAGACAACATACGTGAAACACGATCAGTTACGGGAGTTAAAAATGGAACTGTTTCAAAAAGTTGATGAGAATAAATTAAAACCGCAACATAAAGAAATCATGGCGATAGAACAAAAACAAAACGAACGTATGACGCACCAACAGTCAGCTGTGAGTCCCGTTGCGTCGAGTGTAGCGAAAACGTCAACTCAACCCAGCCTTAGTGTGCCAATCACGGTACCGACTATACAGTTAGCGCGTCAGCTGACTGCTACTAACGCGGATCGAAGTATTGATAGTATGCAGCGGACTAACGAAACGCATGAAGCAAACACACCATTAGAAATGAGTGCAGATATTAATAATTGGCAAAAAGTATCATACCGAAATAAACGACCTAAATATCGTTTCTTAGGAAAGTCTGGTATAGCAAAAGACTCGGAGTGTAACTTTAAAGTGGCGGATAAGCAAGTTCCAATACTTATTACGAAAATTCATTGTGACACGACAGAGGAAAACATAATTGAATATATTCGTAGTAAAACACAAGAAACTATAAAGCTAGAAAAACTTCTTATGAAAACTAATACAGGTTATAATGCATACAACTTTTTCATATTTGAATCAAAAGTATCAACATATTTGGATGAGAATATATGGCCAAGTGGAATCATATTTAGACGATTTATAAACTTGAAGCATCAAAATGCGAATGGAATCTTAATTTAAATTCATTTTAATCTTAGAATCTTCTTAAAGCCACAATAAACAAAGTAATTAATAAACGCCCCTTATATTTTGCAAGCTTCAACTGTAGAAGCATAAAGCGATCGGTAGATAATGTTAAAGAGCTATGTTGCGCCTATGATATATGTTGCGTTCCAAAAACCTGGTTACTGCATAAAGAATTATCTTATCTAAGTTCCATAAAAAGTGATTTCGAATATACCGGTACTTCGGCGGTAGATACGTCTGCAGGCGTGCTATGTGGGAGACTGTATGGTGGAGTTGGGTTGCTATGGAAGCGTAGTGTATTTCCGCAAGTATCAATGATACGTGTTTGTGCGATTAAAATAGGAACAGGTGACCGACCAGTTCTTGTTAGGAGTGTTTCATGCCTACGAATGCGATTGAGAACTTGCCCGAGCTTACGGATTGCTTGAGTACCGTGAGTGCTATTGTGGATGAATACGGTATACAATCAGTTTTTATATAAGGGGACTTTAATGCTAATATAAATTAATTATTTTATTATGAACTAATAAATTTTTGTTACGAACGGAACTGGTCATGTATAGATATTGATTTACTTGGTACGAATTCTGGCACATACACTTACGGAAGTGATGTATACGGGTCGTGTAGTTGGCTGGATCATTGTGTAGCTACACAGTCGACTAAACGAACCGTAGTAAATGCTTATGTTGATAATGATACTCACTGGTCTGACCATTTTCCATTAATAATATAATATGTTTTGGACGTGATCACTTAGGAGTGATGACGTCCAAAACATATTATATTATTAAGGCTAGGGCAGGCTAGGGCCTGCCTCGGAATATTAACATATATACATAACAACAATAAAGTATTGTGGGGAGTGAGAAAAAAACAACGATGTGAAATATATACCAGTGAATATTATAAACGCCTTAGATTGATGAGTTTTCCTATAAAATCTTTAAATTGTGCGGATTTTCACTGTAATAATCCATGTCACCGGCAACTCCTTGATGGGTTGTACGCTGACATCGTAAGCGCCTTTCGAGGATGATGATTCTTTGGCGAGTCGAGGTGATACTCATTTGGGTAAGCGTAAGTCGCGTGTAGAGGGCTGGAGCAAACATGTCGCCCATGCACATCACGAGGCCAAATTTAAATTTGCAAAATGAGTATCATACGGAAAGTCTAAATACGGCAATATATATGATAAAATGTGTGAAACCCGAAAATTATTTAAATCACGGTTAAAATGGTAACAAAAACATGTATGTACGTATGTTAAAGGGTGAAATCGTGGCGTTACCGTAACTGTGTTACTCGGTGACTTAGGTATATTTTGATTTGTATTTATATTTCTAAGCTTTTAATATTATAAAAATATACAAGCGGACACCTTACATTTTCTAGGAATATCGGTCTTTATGACTACAATCGAGACTAAAGAGCACACCTACTACTAAACACCTACTAACGAACTATTAGTGTTAGGACTCTTGCAGAATCCGACTGGGGAGGTACCACTGCATTGCCAGATATTCTGCTGCCAAGCAACTGCAGCAGAATATCTGGCAAGTTAGTAAAAGTTAGTTTTAAATTTGTACTTACAAAGTAAAATAAGACAAATTTTTATATTTATTTAGCTATAAGACGGATATGAAACACAAGATTACAAACGACAATGAGACAGGAAAAAATAAAACATGTTAAAATATAAGTAACAAATCGATGACGATATTTGTTTATTATTAATTCTCTAAATCTAAATCAGAAAATTAATTTTTAGAAATAAACTCTATAAGTACTGTGTAAATTTTGATAATGAAAATTATATTTTAATCTGTGTACACATTTCTCGGACGCGGTGGGATACTAGGAATTTTCGATTGCATTAGTGATTTTTCTTTTGTTGTAAAATGTAAGATATTTAGATTACTTTATTTACTACAATCAGATAAACAATATAAGTTTGTGTCAAGTAATAATATAAGCTTATTTTCAGGGCTCGAAATAAATCACCATCGGCGTCGTCAGAAAAGGATAAAAAGAAGCCAAAAGACAAAAAGAAAAAAGATGAATCAGGATCTAGCAGTAGTGATAGTAGTGGCAGGTAGGATTATTATTTGCCCGCCCTTTTCAACTCTTAAAACAATGTTTATTTTTTTCAAATATAGGTTATAAATTTTTTGGATGTTTCACATTTACGTTTGTTTACTTATACATATACTTACTAACCCTACTACAAAAGTAAGGAGTGTCTGATTTTTATCTTAGTCAGTACATGCATAGTTTCATCACTTTTTTAGATATCTGACATTATACTGGTTGTAATCTATAAGTAAATAGTTTTGTGTATATATTTACTGACCATCCTGTTCCTAATTGCCTAAATTCATTTTTGAATACCATTAATGATACAGACAACTTAGGTTTGTGCACATTGTAGGATTTCAAAGAGACCTGTAGAGTTTGGATCTTGGAATATATAGTAATAGTGGATTTTGTCTATGTAAATTTACTAAATATTTTCTTTTACTCATCTAATTATATTTGATTTTTGTTGATCATCACTATATTTGTCTTTCTTTCTCTAAAAAATATTGACAAGTAAAAAGCTTAGAGAAACATGTTAAAATATGTGATACTTCTGTATATCAGGGAATTACTGTTGTTTGTATATTAAAAAATCCCATAAACTTTTTTATCTATAGCATCTAAATTATATTGTAAGTATTAAAATGAGCAAAATTCCAAACAATCTGTAATATATTGTTTTAAAAAAATGTATCATGAATTGCACAAATATGTGCAATTCATGATACATTTTATGTGCTACTCTACAGTAATACTACTTCAAGCCAGTAAGCTTAAATAGGCCAGTATCATTATCTAATTAAATAACATTATTGGCCTATTCAGTAACTAATTATTACTATTTTTATACAGTTCATCTGACAGCAGCTCTTCAAGATCATCCTCCAGATCATCATCAAGCAGCTCTGGGAGTTCATCACGCTCCTCATCCTCTTCAAGCTCATCAAGCAGCAGCAGCAGTAATAATGATCGAGCTCGACCAAAGAAAAAGTAAATCTTATATAACAATGCTAGCCTGCCTAACCTAACATTTTGTAAACTATTACAAAATGTCTGATAATTTCAGTCATGTAATATGCAAATTTTAAAAACCTTACATTTTGGAAAGCATCACAGCCTCACAAATGACCAGTGGAAAGTTGTAATATTACTACATATAATCGTTTTTATGAAACCATATCAGAAACTACCTATATACATATAAGCAAGTTAGCCATTACCAAATAATGGATAACTTGCTTATATACATAGTAGTTTTATAAGTGTAAGGTACCACTGCAATTTATTCCACTGGCAAGCAATGTGTGAACACATGTGGATATAACATTTTACATCTCTGGGTTACAAGTGCTGCACAGGACCAAACAGGCTCTGTGTAACACGGTATTGTTATGGGTAGATGTTTCCCTTGCCATCAAGCACACAACTGCTTGTCTTGTCACTTTATCTCATAAAAATACTGAAAACACTAGGATTGCCCTTCTATGGGTCTTGTTACTTGCATTCTTAGTTGTTAGGATATTATGTAAATGTTTGGATTTATGAATGTGGTTATAGATGATAAATTAAAATGGACACAAATTCTACTTTTGTGAAAAAAAAAAAAGCCTGCTTACTGAAAAAATAACCCATAACAATAATATTACTATAAGTCCATTATTAATTTTCAATTTTACAAACTTACGATTTTTAATTTTTAGGACTTCACCAAACAAGAGTCCCGTTAAAGATCGTCGCGAGCCAGAAAGAGAAAAAATCAGGGATAGATCGCCAAATGCCGACAAAAAGAAATTGGTCTTGCCTGCGACAAATGACAAACTAAAGAGTAAAGACAAGCAAGAAAGGTAAATATAGAAAAAAATTATATTTAAAGAATCCCCAACTTGACTGTTACTTCTAAGTAATGTTTAGTAATGTTTAGTCACTTTCTGTTAATTTTTTTTAGGAAATTATTTTGGCGCAAATAGCTTTGCCACTTGAGTTAATAAATTTGAATTCTTGTAGTGATTTGCTCAATAGTTCAAGAATTATTTAAGCTCCAGATATTTTAAAAGTATTAGTCATTAATTATTATTAGTTATTGATATATATTCAAAAGTAAAAGTTCATTTTATTTTTTCATCATTTATATAATCATATTTATTAATATAATATATTATTATTAAAATTTTTAGATCACCCGGCCGCAAAAAGCGCGAACGATCTCCTCCACCGAGACCAACTCGCATTCATATTGGGCGTTTGACATTAAATGTATCAAGGGAACATATAAATGAAATATTTTCTACATATGGTACAGTGAAAGCGGTAGAGTTTCCAATGGACAGGCTACACCCACATAACGGACGTGGTTATGCTTACGTGGAATTTAGCAATGCAGATGAAGCAGAAAATGCTATGAAGCACATGGACGGAGGTATATTTGCTCTTATATAATTTTTGACTTTTGTTAGTAGGATTTAAATTATTATCAATCTATAACTGAAGTTGAAAATCATATTGCACATGCCTTAATTTCGTAAATTGACTAAGGTAAATGGCAGTCTTCAATTTTGATGTCTAAATTAATCACAGTGTAAGTAATAAATATTCTAAGTGGAGAAACATCCACATGAAAAGCAATGTTTTTGGAATGTAAACTTCATTCAGAAAAATGTATACAAAATCATTATTCCTTATCCAGGGTGAAAGAATAAATTTAACAAATATTTTTTTTACAATACTTAAACTGTGGGGTATCACAAACCCTTAGTCAATTTAAATTATTTGCCCAATCACAGAAATGATAGCAAGATGAAATTACAATTTTAAAAGACAGAAGAATTAAATAAGCAGTGTACTGACTTTCAAATTTAACTAATAAAATGTATCAATGTAAAATGCAATTTGTTGAAATAATACTGGTAGAGATAGAGCTATTGTTCTTTTTTTTCCTGCTTGGCCATGCACTGCATTAGTCAAACAGAGATTTAAGTTCTTATTCTATCTCTTTGCCCAGTAATAATGCTGGCATCATTGCCTTTCAAACCGGAACACAGAAGTGCGTAAACATAACTGGCAATGCAGTGGCACCTCAGATGGACTCTGCAAAAGAGTCCTACCCCTTAGTACATGTTATTATCTGTGAATGATCTAAAGTACAAGTGGTGGTAGTATTCTAGTAGTGGCGGTAGCACTGTATTGCCAGATATTCTGCCGCCAAACAGTAGTGTGTAAGCACTTGTGTTCCGGTTTGAAGGGCAATTAAGTCAGCGTAATTACAGGGCAAAGAGATAGACCATCTTAAATCTTTGTGTGACGAGCGTAGCACAAAGTCAAGCACGCTCTGTGTGGTACTGTGTTGTTATGGGCAGGCGTGACGCTTAACATCAGGCGCACGACTTGCTCGTCGTGTCACTTTATCACGTGAAAAAAAACGACTCATAATTTTATCATATTACGTTTCAGGTCAGATCGACGGGCAAGAGATCACGGCAGCGCCGGTGCTGATACCTTCACGGCCCCGCCGACCCTCGCCCCGCCCTCCGCCGCGTCACATCCCTCCCAGGCGACATTCGCCGCCACGGTACACCGCTTTCTACTGTTTTAACATACTTCTTAGTGCCTCTCCAACTATCAGCTTCTTTCTGTCCTCCTTGTTTTTTGCTCGGCGGCGCTGGCTACTCCGGATGTTATATGCTATAGACGACATCCCCGTGATACCACTTAACCATGAAATCCGGAATGTTTTAATTTTTACGCATACTGCATATCGTTCACACTTGTATTTCATTCTCTGATTTGTTCGCATTTTTTTCGAACAAGTGAAATGTAAACAATCCAACTCGTAGAAACTTAGCATTTCCACGGGTTCGGCGATCCGGTGTAGCTTTACATAGGCGCATAGCCTGGAAGCGACAACGTCATTATATACAGATATTCCAATGCAAAGGGCAATGACGCAGATATAATTACTGCGTATAGAGATAGAACACTTTAAATCTCTGTGAGTTAATCGCAGCGCAGGGCCAAGCAGGTTTTGTGTTGTTATGGGCAGTTGTGTCGCTTGCCATCAGACAAACGATTTCCTCGTTTCGTCTCTTCAAGTTATTAAAAAAATGTATTAGATTAGAATTTTAGACTTCATAATATAATACAGGCCCGATTGGAATTCTACACA
This sequence comes from Eurytides dolicaon deicoon, assembly GCA_018247635.1. NCBI lineage: Eukaryota > Metazoa > Arthropoda > Insecta > Lepidoptera > Papilionidae > Eurytides > Eurytides dolicaon. The sequence continues at coordinate 15,200 of DWGO01000044.1, forward strand.
ACAAACTAGCGAGAGCTTAAGCTGAACTCTTATCCATCGCTGTTTCAAACTGTCAAAAATAATAATTATTATATTCCTTTTTTTTCTTTGTTTTTATTCTTGTAGGGAGGCAAACGAGCAAGCGGCAATTTTTCTGACTATGCGAATACTCGACCTTATAAAATAAAATTATTTACGTCACAGTTACTTTTGTCGGTCCATCCCGTGATCACGTACACTATAGTGTTCGAAACATCAGAAACTAAATAAATCCGAAATAATATAAAATAATCTAGAATAAACGCGACAGATTTTGTAAAATAGATTTAATTTCATCAAGGATTTTACATTTAATAAGGCAGTAACAAATCGAACATATGGACAGTATTTTTTACAGTTAATTTTGATGGTATTGATGTATGAATAAAATATACGTATATAATCACATATATACTATAATGTAACGAAATCGAAAATTTTATTAATCGACAAGCGGATCCGTTAAACGCAGTTCTGTTCGGAAAAGCAGCACAACCTACCGGATCCAGTTGTGAATCTAAACTATCTAGGTGCTCACTGATACATAGCAAAAAAAAAAATATAACAGAATTCAAAAGTCAAGCGTTTAAGGGGAGTTCAGTGATAGATATTAAAATTTTGAAAAATACGATAAGACATATATAGCTCTATGCCACACTTTTTATTGGATTCTACTGGACAGCTGTGATTTATTTGTGTGAACTAAAAGAGTAAATTCTTCCGCAGAATGCTTGTCCGATCGATCATTCTTCAGATAAATGTCCGACGTACGGACTATGTCCTCGGGAACAAAATGTTATTTTTAAGAAACAATAAGAACTAGTGAAAGGAAATGAGTTATAACAAAGCGATTCACAAAGGATAGCCGTCGGTTTTTAAATTTCTTTTTTATAGTTTACGCAAACCTACAAATATATTTTTAAGTAGTAATATTTGAAAGTGGCTAGATGAGTCATGCACCTGATGGTAAGCTACACGCCTGCACAAATAAATAAATAAATCAGCACGTTCAAATAGTTTTCCGTAAGACATATCTAATAAGAAACCGGTGCTGCCTTAGTTGATTTCCCTATAATAATTCACTTTTATCCTCAATTTAACGAGTTGCACTTTAGGTGCATTTAGATGCATAAATTTAATAAAATCTTGCCATAATCATAGAGCAGTTTACTCGCAGATTGTTTTTCAAAGCAACAAAGGTTCGAGATGTTTTTAAATGCAAAGCCACGTTCAAATTTATGCACAAACCGCTTTTGCAGTAAGAAGCTTGGAAACGACAAAAACAATAAATGGCTTTATCTGAATTTCCAAGTGGTTTTACTGCTAAAGCGAGATCTAAGATTTATTTATCACTGAGCAGTAAAGTGCATGAGGTATTAGTGTTTAAAACAGAAATTGCATGTATTTCTTCTAAGATAACGTAACTATACTAGCTAGTCGTGCGGCTGATAATAAGCGACACAACTGTCCACAACAACACAGTCCCATTAGAAACCTGCTTGACCATGCGATGCGTTCGTAACCTAGATTTTAAAAATGTTCTATGGTCAGTAATTATGCAGGCAATATGGCTCTTCAAACCAGAACAAAGTTGTGCTTACGCAGTAGTCTTTGGCAGTTGAATAACTGACAATGCCACTGCATACTGGCTACCACCCCAGACAGACTCTGGAAAAGAGTCCTACCACTTATAACTATTGTTGTCTTTAATAATTCTTTAATGAATGTTATGTCATCCTTAGAACTTATAATGAGCTGGTGCCTGGATACTATACATACGTTATTAACAAATTATTATTTTTTTCTACTTTAATTTTAAGTACCTACCTTGCTTATCACTTCATCACCCACATATAGACTGGTTGAGAATATTTAAGACATAATGTTCGCCTTTACAGAATTATATTTCATATGATAGAGAATGAATAAATTAATAGTATTGTGTAATAACGAATTTCCTATATTAACTAATTAATTTATATTTTCGAACAAAAATATTATACTATTAATATACATATTTTTTTAAATAACATTGTAAGATGTTGGGTAAAATAGACAGGTATGTTAACAGTTTTAATGCATATGTTTTATTACTTTAATAGTACCAATGAACCTAGCTCTATTAAAAGTAACTTCATATTAAGAAAAAAATATGGGAAAAACATAATCATTGTTTAATGAAAATGGATAATAAATTTAATGGAAATAAATGGAAAGTAAAAGAAAGAAATTGGACTCCGTTATCATCCAGTACCTTTATTACGTCCTGTACTTGAATAGTTAAGTTTTCCATAGCCATTATTTTAGTATTGTGAGTTTTCAACCTAGAAAATTGTGAGAAAACAAAAGTAAAGGCAGTAAAAATCGTAAAATATTTTATCTCAATTGGACTGAAATAATTCTACAGAATTATTTAACTGAACATAATCGAACCTTTATAAATTATGATATATGTATTTCTATCTCTATATTAAAGGTTTCTTTTCCGTGTTAGTATTTTTTTTAAATAAAATACCACTAAACAATATAGTCGAAAGACTGTATAGTGTAAGAAAACACTTTGTAGAGAACATAACATTTATTACTTCTGATATCGATATTATCCTGAAAGTCTTAATAGAAAGATTATTTAATTTTAACAAAGACTTAAGAGAAATATCCGAATGTCACTTACATTCAGTTGTAGGATATGTTCGTTTCGCTAGTTTATCTTTATAAAAAAAAATACACGAAACAGACTTGAGGCAATATAATGGAAGTGATAGTATTACTTTTTGTGTAACTAAATACGTACTTAAATATTACAATATGGATACTTAATGCTTTCACAAGGCATTCAAGTATATATTATATTAGTGATGTATATATAC
>DWGO01000045.1:0-17986 GCA_018247635.1 Eurytides dolicaon deicoon
GTACAAATTATGATAATAACCGAGATCGGGCGAAATCAAAAATGAATGAAGAGAATACCGCGTCGTTTCTTGCCCAAGAGTCGTCCGCGCTCGGTCGTTAGCACATAATTCCGCATGTTTAATTGTCTGCTGGTATTACGCTGGATGGCTGAAACGAAATTCCCTTAAACATCATCCCAATCATTAACGAAATTCCCTAATTAATGGCGCGGGAGTAAACTGATTTGTCCTCGTCGTGGTTGATGGTAATCAGGATTCAGTAGGCTTCGGTGTTGTTGATGTCTTATTCTTTATTACATTCTAAAGCAGTCCTTACTCTTCGCGTGGATTTAGTATTTGCTTAGTTTATTACTTTTAATCATTTATCCGAAACAAAAGTACTCTATGTCACCCTTCCATCTGAATGTAATACCTTACCCGAAGAGCAAACCGATGCATTTACCATTGCCTCTTGAAACAGTGACAAACTAACAAACAAACTTCCGTAATCATTTTATCACTAAGGGTTGGATTTCCCAAATAGTGAAAAATTTACTGGGGGTAAACTAAATAGCAATCTAAAGGGTTGCCTAAGCGAAGCAAATCAATTAACATCATCAATTAATTGATTGGAGCGCATCACTTTGGCCACAATTTGATGATGAGAGAGCTAATTAATAATCCAACATTAAATTAATCAGTCACAGGCGCAACTTTACAATCTGTTTTACGCTTCTTTCATCTCAAGAAAATCTTTACAGTCAATGCTTCGAATGAAGTAGTTTGACATCTCATTTATAGAGCAAACTGCAAAGGGTTGGAGCTACCAGACAGGAGCAGTTCATGCTTCTGCTTACAATGTAAATTGAATAACGGGAGTAGATCTGGCTTTCGTTGATCAAGGACGCTTATCACAAATTAAACCACTCAGAGAGCTGGTTTTCGTCAGGTAGAACAATCGTCACATTGTGAATCCAGTTTTTAATTTTAAACAAGGCAGCCACCGCATTTCGGCAATGCGCCATGATAGCCAGGCCTAAGTGATCGCGACAGCCTCGGCGATAGCGGTTTTTCCAGTTGGCGTTCCGCAACAATGCAGCTTTATTCGTGTTACGGTGGTGAGCAGTTGTCGCAGTTTTGTAACAACGCCCTTATTATATTATTATTACCTTCAATAGCGACTTTCGATTTGAATTGTATCAGTTGCGAGGGCTGCGGTATAGAATAGTTGGCACTTTGCGATAGTTTTTGCACACACTCATTAAGGGTGAAATGCTTAAGTTACTCGCCTGTTGTTAAATGCATACGCTTAGCAAGTTATAAAAAAACCGCTTTCAACAAAAAAAACCTCTTTACGAGATCAAGTGACGAGACAAGCGATTCGTGCGCCTGATGTTTAAGTGTGACGCCTGCCCATAACAACACAGTACCACACAGAGCATGATTGGCTCTGTGCTGCGCTCGTCACCTAGAGATATTAGATGTTCTATCTCTTTGCCCTGTAATTTCACTGGCATAATTGCGCCTCAAACCGGAATACAGTAGTGCTTACTCACTACTGGTTAGCGGCAAAATGTCTATACTTTAAAAGATAACTTGATAAAAACGCGTTTATTGCAAAAAATAGTTACGACAATATTTAACGACATCAGCCTTTTTCATTTTTAATAAATCATTAAATGTGGCAAGGCTACTAATTTTTTGTAAACAATTCTAAACGCGCAAATCCCTTCCACGGAGTCTATTTCAATACTATTTTAAATGAATATTGCAACGAAATGTTAACTGTTCTTTTTTAAAATTAATCAAAATACTTAAATTTCGTAACAGAGCAACTTAAACTGTCAAAACGCATGAAAGTCAGTTCGTATCCAAAGACATAAAATAAAGGCAAAGTAAACATCTAGACAAATAATCTAATGCAAAATGCATTTTGTAATAATTATATGAAAGTGTAATATGTTCAATATTAAGAAGTGCGAAGATTCTATTTTATAATTTTTTTTTATACTATTCAAGAGATTCTAGTAGATCTTGTATGTGGGATAGCTATAACATTGCAACAGTTTTTCTTTTTAAAAGAGTAACTGTTTAGTTTCTGCTAGCTCATATCGAGTGAACTGCATTCCAAGCCGGTGGTAGCCTTATGGACTGATATGTAAAAATCACTATTTAGAAGTGCTTGTAAAGGCTTAGTTAAATAAATATATATTTTGATTTGATTACCTAAATAATCGAAATATTAAGACATATAAATGCTCAAAAGATATTATATTCACTTATAACTTACGGCCGAAATACTCAAATTGCCCGAACACGGCACAATGTCGGCGTTAACGGGGAAGGCGCGAAATCATATACATTACGGGAGATGATTGCTTCCGAATTATCATATTCGCCGCTTCCCCGAATGTTTATTTTCAGATGGACGTGGTCCGTTTAGTGAAATTACGTTAATTGCGCACTTCTATACGATGCAACGGTCTTGAAGATCTCGTGGTCTTGGGACCGATCAGAGACCAGAGATTAGGGATTTAGATCTTAAATGCAGAGCTCTACATGTCGGGACCTGAACGCTAATTTTTCAAAGCCTCCCGTGTAAACTTACTTTCCTTTTAGATGAGTAAGATGCTTGCAAATATTTGCAATAGTTGCAAACCTAATTGAACATGTAAAAGATATTACTGTGGTTGTACTCAAAAGTAAAGTGCTGAATTGATTTTTTTTTTTAATAAAAACTGTTGAAAATGAGTTACATCGGTACATCATTGCTGTATTTTTTTAACAACAGACAAGAGAATTAAACCTAACAATGTAATTCTACCGCGAACTGATCCGCAACGCTTTAGTGAAAGAGGCGTTCACTAATTATTATCGTATAAGCGATAACTTGTTCAGACATTTTTGAATAAAGTACGCTGTATTATAAGTCACATATGGTCGTCATCCAACGTTGGCAGGAATAGGATAAAACCTTAAGTTTTATAATAATAAATATCTTCTCCACCGACCAACATGTCGCTTGAACAACCTAATCCACATAACCAAAACAGTTCCTAAACCTGCACGTTAATTAAAACTGGACGTTAAGTTCGCAGTTCTGCAATGAGCGATAACTCTACGGAATCCGCGGTCGGGTTTTTAGCGCAACTGAATGGCGAGGAGGCAAAAAGCACAGACACAGCAACACCGAAGACGTGGCAAGACGTGGGCAAGAAACGCTGGAGGTGAGCGGAGGCAACATATGCGCACCGCGTCCGCAGATCGGAATTCAATCGCTAATAACTCCGTCACGCGACCAATCAATCAGCTACCGGCATTATCATAATGCACCCGTAAACAATCCGACGGCGGCGGACGTTTATTGTGCGGGGAAACTGAGATCGGTATGAGATGAATCGTAGAATGTCATCGCAGTAATTCTAGCAGAAACCCCCTGTTAGGGCTTTTTGCTGCAACTGCGAGTGTCCGACTAAGCGATCGATTATTGGTGAAAAACCTTAACCGTCGCTAATAATACTTCGGATGCGAGGCGGTTCGATGTGGAAATTGGCGACAAAGTCGCGTGAGAAATATTGATGGCGCTATTATGGTGAATTTATTGACACCTACTTCCTGTGCCGATGGTAAACACAACGGCGACTAATGATCGACAAGCCAGAAACAAAAAACAAAATAAAGCCTTATATTTCTTTTGATAAATGCTATCCCTACCGTAGGATAAGCTAAACCCGTGTTTCTACAATAAATTTTGCAAGAATAAACGCTTATATTAAAAACAAATGTATCACATAAATCCTTGTTACGTGATACATGGAATCTATCATCTGCGGCGCAAAGCCTACTGCTTCTATTAAAAAAATTACAGTCTACAGGAGAATGTTGAGAAATATTCAAAGTCACTGATAGTACATCATCATAGTTGCACGGCCGACTAATGCTCGCATACAAACTCGGTGGGGGCCATTGTGAAATTATTCAAAGCCATCAGCATGCTATGAGCATTAGACATGCGGATTGACGCTCAAATAAAGACTGTAAACAGATGAACTACCGCTCCACGGCCCGCCGTAAATCCGCGCCATTGAAACGACCATCAACGGTAGAAATTAGTGGCCAGTTTAGGACGACCCCTACGAAACACCGTGCGATGAGAAATTCGCAGTCAGACGAGAATTCTTAGAACGGGCTTACAGGTCTTGTAAAACTGGTCAGCATAATGCGGCAGGGTCACGTTGGGAGGATTATTCACAGAACGTCACAATATTTTAAAGGAATACATTAAGCCCCGACCCGCCGCTGATAATATGGGTGTCGGCTTTAACAGATGGCTTAACAAATGTGCAAAAGTAAGCTATTCGTGTTCTCGATTTTAAACGTTCGCCCGTGATTCGGAGCGAGTTGCCCGGGTGATTTATATGTCCCTATTGACTAGGCAAGTGAGCCTTGGGTTCTGTATGTTTATATAATTATATCAAGATTATATTTAATAGTTTTCTATTATCGATTCTATCCCACCAGCATTATACTCGCATCTTTCAAATTACATCCAGTCGGCGTTATAATCCTAATTTCCTTCAAATACATACGAGTATATATATCGAATTAATTTAATAGTTTATTGTCTTCAATTTATTCTACTAATGTTGTGATATTGTAACTTCTATATTTGCTTTACATATCGCAAGCAATCGAAAAAAAAATCAATATTAAAATCGAATTATATCATCATATATGTCAAAATTAATTCAATATTTATTTTTCTAAATTTGATACTATACCAATGATGTGAAATTCGAACTTCTGTATTAATATACATATGGCAAGGAATCAAAAAAATTGCATTATTAAATTTCTATTAATATTTATATTCCTCGTAAACTAGATGTCTCATACGCTTATTGATACCTGTACGGAGGGTAGCTGAAAAGGCACATCGATAAACAAACATGACAAAACAAGTTAAAAATGTTAGTGAGCAGAATTATTAGATTGGTACGAACAAACTACACTTACCTTGACTGTTCTTCTTTAACGTTCTTTCTTCTCTCTTCAATATTCACTTCCGTTAAAAAAATTGGCCAATCTTAATTTCTAATACGATAAATAACTCTAATTAATGCCAAGTGAGAGTTTCACCGTCGCCGAAAACAAAAACGGAAGGTTGCTTTCTTTTAATAACGCTTGTAATTGACTTTGTTAAAGTAACGAATAAAACCGATAAAGGCGACGACAAATCTCTCAGCATCAAATCGTTAAAAACTATTACACGGCCGGTTTGAGATGGTCGGGGAAAAATCGAAAGTCCAGACGTCTATCTCAAATCGGCCGATTAATAACCAAACACCGTCGGACACTGATGTTGAAAATAAACAGAAAGACTCAAATTCGTAAAATCATCCACGTAAAAATCAAGGAATTCGTGAGGAATATGATTCGGTCTGTCCGGTTTGGCGGCGGCTGATATTAAAATACGCCAAATTCTCAACGGATGCGGGCACGTGGCTTTAGGCCTGTAAGCCACGTGACGTATGCCGATGGGAAAGAGTAGTATTTTAAAATGGGGCCCCACAGCCGCCGCCCCTATGCACATGAACAGAACGCTATCTGCAACGAAGCCTGAGCATTTAAAATCAAACTAGTAACAATGACATAAAACTCGAAGCTTGAGAAAAGAACCAGGCTTCGATCCAAGATAGTGGACGTACGGAACCACGTTCTGCACACGTGTCCGACAGCGGCCAGCGAAGGGATGAAGGCACTTAACCTAGTGACAATGCAAAACCTGATCAAGTTTTTCAACGTTTTATTTTTTATAATTTTTTTAATGTCTCCTCCTCACGTTTCATCTACGACATTGTACAAACACGTAATATAAATTATTTCGAAACGATAAAATAAGTCATTATTAAAAAATAGTGTAGATTAAATCTTTTTCATCAAAAAAAAAATATTTAAATAGACATAAAAAAAAACTTGTACAACATTGCATCTAGTATTAAAATTACACTCCATTAATTCGTTATTATTGTATTGTACATATTTACAAGAAATGTATTTTACAGTAACAATGTTTTAGCGTCTTCAGGTATTATATCTATCACAATATCTCAATGAGTGACTTTTGGGGGGGAACAAAAAAATTTAACAAGTGGGCGACATCAACCAAGAGTTTACAAGTCGCCCGTACAAATTGCTACATTCGTGTTGCATTTCACAACCGCTTAAAGTCTCCGAAAATATTGTCACAACACTGCTTTTGTACGTTTAACATCAGTTTCACACATAAAAACTGTATCATAAAATCCTTGATTCAGTTGAATCGAACATTGCCAAGGAACGGCTGTATAAAAATATATGTACTAAATTTTAATTTCGATGTAAAGTCGATTTCACCGGCCCGCACAGAGTTGGGGCCACTACATAGAATGATTAGAAGAACTCATCATTTAACTACGATAATGAATAGCGCATCACAACAAAGGGTCATCGTTTCGAGAAAATTCGAAAGCGACCGCACATCGGAATTATTGATCGTTTAACATTATATTAATAACAATAATAATACAGAAATATATATATTGAGAAACGAGCCGCTCGTCGCGTTGTGCAAGTGCAGCAAAAGTCCCATTTAATGAACAACATAAATTCGAAAAGAACACCGAAGGCTTACACGAGGCGGCTCTTAAACGAGAATTGAATTATTGCGCGTCGCACATTTATCAGCGGCGCGTGAATAATCGCCTCAAAAAGCAATGGACGCCACTCGAAGAACTCAATTTCATATTTAAATAAATTCTCTCGGAGCGATTGAGTTAACTCACGCGCTAATATGAACGAGAAGTTCTTACTGTTCATATTTACGCTAAAATTGTATCTAAAGTTGTTCGAGGGACGATCAATGTTGATGAAGCGAATTTGTATCTATATCTGTCCATGCACGATACTGATCAGCGAAGACACAAAACTTATACTATTGCTATTCAGTTACAATGTCAAAGAGGTCTTAATAAAGTTATTCCAAATTCCCTGCTAATTAATCAGTGGATAAGATGACTATACGTCTTTATGTATAGATCAAAACGTTCAGTGTCTTCGCTAAGCCAATTTGCTGTAATATTCAATAAACATTACTCTTACATTTCTATTGTTATTATTGCTGCATATGGAACTACGACGGGGCTGTCGGTCGAATCTCTCTAATTAAGCTACATTAATTAAGTACGTAAAAATCGTTCTGGGAATCGACAACAGTTTTCAGGAAACTTCCAATTTCTCTCATTTAGACAGAGTGTCAAATAATACTGGCTCCAGAAGTCGTTGCCGAGTTCCTTAAATACTAGTAACAACAACTCCCATTAGATAGCGAATAACTAAGGCACTCGAAGTCTTACCGTCGCACTGTATGTTACTATACATCGTTTGTTACTTAGCATCTAATATATTAATTTATTATGATTATGTTTTAACATGAACCTCGCGAGCTCCAACTGTACTAGCAATTCACTGGTGAACATTGACACAGGATGTGCTGGTAGAGTTGGATGATTTGTCCATCGTCGACTTGTTATACGTTATTTAATATAAAAAATAAATTATTATGCTTCAATAGAAGTGGAAGGGATAGCACCAATAGTTTTTGATTCTTTTTTTTTCAGAATTAACCGCAGAATAATCACCCGATGGACAAAACTATAAGAAAAAAAACAATATTCAAGACACACATCATGCCTTAAGACTAATATACACTCGTTACGTTGGATGGATCACAAACACTGTTATACAAACACTAAAGCACAAACTGGGAATGTTACGTTACAATACAGGTATCAATATACCCGAGACTGGGTCCCGAATTATATTTATCAGATCTATAACCTGGATATAGTACTAGCAAAAATATATATTAAGATTTATGACTTAAATATAAACCTGAGAACAATTTAAATGTATAAAGAGATCACCTAATAGAATGAAATGATTACAACACAGCAGCACCACCAGAACAATTAGCACCAATTGTAAAAATCGACTGCGATGATGAAATAGAAGAGGGGAAAGTACGCTTGGGTGGGAGAGGTACTGTGTAAAGAGGACCTATAATCTAATCTGTTGCATTAAAATATCAAACACGTAACTAAAACTATACGGACGATGGCACTTGATTAATGGCCTGAGAATTAATCGAGTAAAATGCATTAGAGTAAATCCTTACTGTTAATGTAATAACGCGAAATTATAAACAAAAAATTTACATAGCGAACGTAAAGTATTTTATTATTCTAAGCCTCGCGTCTCGTTTCGATTTGGTAAGTCGAGTCACGTTCCAACGATATTTGTTTGTTTGCCTGCTATCCAGGTCTGTTGGCTACTTGTGCATTGTTTGCTACTCTTCCATGACAACTATTTATGATAGTTTTATGATAATGACTTATAGACATGTTTCTGTACATTCATGAGGTTTTGAGTTGGGTCGATGTAAATCATTCCGGAAACTGAAATGCGAGCGGCATGAGACATTCGACAGCGTTTGCATCAAAAGCACGTACTAAGACTAGAATACTAAATACTGCGCTCACTGATATCAGAACATATGTCAATATTTCACAAAAGAAGGTTAACAGTTGCAGCACCGTTATCGAAAAATATGCGCCCGATAAGGGGACAACGACCAAAGGGACTTTCGAAAATTAAGTCATAATTTAAAGAGGATTGCCATTTCGAAATGTGTGGTGATATGGTCGCAAATGCGTTTTACAGCCCGTGCCCACCTACGTGTTGATGTCATTCGCGGAGACACAGTTAGGAATTATTCGAAAAGTCCACGGAGCTTGAGAAAATACTTGAATAATGGATGAGGTCGTAAACTGTGCGAAATCCTCCTATACCGCTTGCTTTGCAAAGAACAACGGATAGGCGAACTCAATATATTCGGCGGCATAAATATGCATGTAATCTTCGAAACGATTTCGTCGGTATTAATAACAGTCCTGCTTGGTCGGCGGCGGGGCGCTGATGAAATATTACCATTATTGAAGATTCGAAAGGCTCTTAAGGCGATATCGGGCGTTATCGCGGCGAAGACCACCGGATTGCGATTTTTAAAAATGTACGCGTGGGCGGCGCCCGCGACGCCGTAGGCGGACGGAAGTGAGAGCGCCGGTTCGTTCATTTTATGTCCTTGTCTAACGCCCGTCGGGATGCCTAAGCAAGAGCGGGACGGAGTTCGCTATCAACAATGTCACAGATCACAAAACACGATACAAACATTGCCAAGGCGCTTTGGTTTATGACCACTTTCGATTCCGAGCGTGACGCAAGCGCCCGATTGGAATTCTGAAGCAACGCCACATATGCACCTTTCATTGAGAGGTTTGCTCGTTACGTGGTACATGCCAGAGTTCGTTGCACAAATTGCGATATTCGAAACACGTCCCGCTCCACGCTTTGCAAAGAAATAGCCTTAAACAAGGCGTTTATGTAGTTCGATATGATCGCTTCCGAAATCGCAGTTCGACGAATCGACAAGCCTACTTGATGACGGTGAATTAACAGACTAAAGGTAATTATTTTGCGAATATTATATCAGTGCGATAAGGAGCGCCGCAATATTTTAAATTACACGCGTATAATGTTAATACGGAAACAAGATAATTTAATTCGCATGCACAATGACAGATTGGACGTACGAGTATGTATACTAAGAGACGTGTATGTGCGAAGACATTGCCGCATTGCTAGCAACGACTTTTATTGAACTGTTATTTAACATTTACTTGACAAATCTTATAAAATCTGGAAAAAATATCGTTGTTTGTAAAAAATATCCTTAACCCTCAACATTAGAGTAATAAATGATTTTTCACACACGGCACACAAGGTTGATGGCTATCCCGACGGTTTCTAAAGCAATTAAATGACAAGACATCGATGACCTCTGACAGTGTATCAGACAGTCTTTCCAGTATTCTATTGAAACGAGAAAAGTACAAATGCGAACTCCCCGACAGAGAAGGTACGACATCGCGGACACAAAAGCGCGCGGGTCAGACAAAGATGCAACTATAAAATTGGCCTATGACCGGACCTTTTGTTAAACACACGAGGCGACTGGCACTAGTTGGCGGCGCCTGATGAGATCGTGCTTCGGTTAAAATTAAACGCACCGAACCCACAACAAAATCGGACAACGCTAGTGAATATATGAACAGAATAAAGCCATTGACAAAAGCCTAGCAAAAAATGAGGGAACTTTGATACTTTTTCCTTTTTTTCTCTTCACTCACTTCAACAAAAGCCTTGCAAAGGAATGAGAGAAAAGCATTGATATTTTTTCTGTTTTTTTTTTCTTCGGTATTTCGTGATATATTATAATGAGTAATGATAATGCATTGCTATTATACTTGTCTTTTTATACGTACATTACATTTTAGAGCGTTGGTCGTTAAAAATATACGACGATCTTTTAAATGTTGCAAATACTGCTTTAAAACAATAAGTTGTAACTAAATTATTGAAAAGATAAAATTCTAATCAAATCCCTAAGAAAACTGAAGGACAAACTTATATTTGTAAAAAAAAAGTTTCAGCTCTCTGTTCATATATAGAGTTTTAGACCCACAGATGTATGTAATCTCTAGCACTATTGTCTGCATTAAATGCAACCCTAAAAGTGTGGGTGTTAAGGGCCAATTTGCAAACCGCAAAATTCACGGATGTTTTACGCTCAATACCGATTCACCACACGTTTGGGCACAAGTTCGCATCGAATATGATAATACCGGAATAGCTACGGTAATAATGGAATATTGAATGAAGTCTGTGATCTCGTTACTCTCAAGTCAAGAATATGCGTATAACAGATTTATTGGTAAAAGGAAATAGATAAAGAAAGTTACATTTTATATAACCAGTTTAAAAGATTACCGACTGTTAACAGCAATGACTGCTATTTCTTGCAATATAATATTTTTATAACATTTCAACATAGCCTAGTTGATATATAGGCTTGTCCCAGTGACCATCATCAAAAATAATGATTAAGAAATACGCGAAGAGTATGCTTCAGAATTCCTATGAAACCTACATTCATAAGGAACCACAAAACTAAAATCGCAAATACTGATTGACGGACCAAATTTCGACGAAGCTCAAAAAGAGACAACCAATACCCGTACATTCACTCAAGAAGACCGAATATGCGTTGAATTCAAAATAGGAACGCGACGTTCTAAATTTAAAAATAAACTCCAATTCCGTAACAAACCGCTGTTAAATATAACGTCGAGCGGAGTTCATACATAAATCATACGCGTTCCACGGAAGGAGCCGCACGCGCCCGATACCGATGTAACGAATAATCACCCATGTTCAGTTCATCGACTGAACAATAAGAACCATTTTCCCTTACACATTCCCTTCCTAACAGAATCATCGGTTGTTACACGATGGTAAATATTGCAATCCCTGATTGCGATTCTACTTCGGATTGCCATTGGATTTTAAAACCACCATAACACATTTTGTTTACATGGGGTACATCAGTACAACCTGTTATTACTATATCATTTGAAATCGCTTATAATCATGAAGATTCAAAAAAGATTGCAAACAACCTATTATATTAATCATCAATTAAAACTACTAACAGTTCGCCTTAAGAAAATACATAATTTCCCCCCTTATCCAATTTAAGATATTTCTAATACAAATGTCATATTAAAATTTTAGCTTTCCGCACTTTATCAATATTAACTTTAGCTGTGGCAAATTTTCATCTGCATGCACGCTCTAAAAGGAGACTAAAATGTTGTCTTTACGAATTAATATATAGAAAGTAACCTGTCCCTTGATTTACACGGTTCTCGAATTACACGATTTTGCTTTTACACGGTTTTTATATCACAAAAAATATTTTTTTTTAATTTTTTTTTTGGTCTTTTCTGATAGTCTTGCCATTTATCGGTGTCAGTATCATATTGATGAGCGTACTCTTTTAATCTACTTCGTAAATTGAGGGAGTGGTGTACAACTAAAACAATTTTAATATGACCCCACTATGGTTTATAGGCCAACGGGTACATCTAAATCGCATTTCGAAAGTGTATGCGCACCGAAATCCACGTCGGTCGCAAGGTTCTTAAGCGAGCCGAGAAGGACGCCGCCCACGCGGGCGTGAGTCGATATCGGCCGATTATATCACCGTTTATGTAGGTGGCCATATAAGGTCAATTGTTCAAAACACAAACAACGCCCGTCCGACTGCTCTATGACCTACTTGTGTCTCCTATCAAACGCCAATTGGAACGAATCGTTGTCTGTGTTTGAACAAATTCTAAGAGGAAATTGAATAACGAACAAAATTTTATTAATTAATTTACATTTTTATACGAATACGTCTAATATTTGGCTATTACTGTTGTTATTATTATTATTAAAAATCCGATTTCTCTCTATCTGTGACCTCATAAAAACCACTCCTTTCATATGAATGCTCACATCAGTATCCGCATGTAATGATAATTCTGAACAAGTAAAAGTACGCTAGTAAAAGACGACTAAGTTTAACTGTTGTTTCCTTAGACGATCAGTGTCTCAGTCCGAACAAAACCGCGCCGTCCACAGGGTATAATGCTGCAACGAACGCATTTGGTCTTTTCCCACGTATACAATCTGCGGGGCTCATTCGTGGCACGTACCGCGGATTAGCATTTGAAAGCTCATTGTTTGCGTTGGTCAGCCGAGATCTGAGCGTTGAATGGATGAAAAAACGCTATGACGGATCGCGGAGGCCGAAAGATGTGTTGACTGCGAGCTGAATAGGCGCGGAACTAGAGGAACACGCGCGCGGAATACATTAAACTCAACATGCCTCTAAAGGCCTAGAGAGAAAACTTTTGACACCGCCAATAATTTCGACCAGTTCTCACGCCTTCATTGCACACCATTGAAGTAATCTATTCGACCCGGTATGATCAGAGTTTAAACCTTAATGTTTCAAAGGCAGTCAGACAGACAGGAAGTTCACGAGATATTGAAGTGTGTCAAGTATGTATTACTACCCTGTATAAGGCGCCACGCTTGTCGTCATCCGAAACTCGAACGATATTGCACTGAACGCGTAGCGCGACACAACACAAACGGGCTCTTGGCCAGCTGTTCCCACGTAGCTGTCAGCACGGGCGTAGGCCCAGTGCCGCCTATCGGGCCATCTACGCCGCGGTGGACAATCCCCCTAACAAAGGCTCACCGGCTAAGGCCCGGCCCGATCGTTTCCCACGGGCTAACGGTCCGCTGTGCTCAAGACTGCAACGGCGCCGTTCTCCACGTGGACAACATCCAATCCCGGTCCGTTTCGTCTCACAAACGAAGCCCTTGGCTCAGCCAGAGATGGAAGAGACACAACGACTCTGAGACGTAGACGAGCCTCGTGACGCGGCCGAAACGACCGAGATGTCGATACAAAAGGCTCACCGATAACTTGTACACTCAACCGATGACAAGGGAAAACATTTGTTTGTGTTTGTGATTGTTGTTTTTTTTTTTTCAACTGACCATCACGCCATTGAAAAGAAGCTTGCCTCGCATGCAGTCGAAAAAATCTTCGCGATTGTTTCTATCCCTTTCGGAAATTACAAACGATTAGACGCGGAAATGACTGTGTGTAATTGACAAAATGAATTTCTTTAGTCCATCGTGAGGGCGTGAACAAACGAAAAAGGTACTGCTGACTGTAACTTGATAAAATTATAATAGAATAAAAACTAAATATAATTAGACGTTTACAATTGACAAAACAATAATACTGTCCGGTCATTGGAAAATTTAGTTATTAAAATAGTTTACTATTACGAAACGCTCTGCCGTATATAAAACGCTCCGTTGTATTCTACCTATACAGAGAAAACACTGCTAAATCGGGATCGAATCTTCCATCTATCTGAGCGGAACTATAATCAGTCGTAATAAAGTCATACACATATCGAAATGACTGCTGGTGTCCACATGCTTGTACGGTGATCCACGTACTCGTATAAACTGCGACGTTACAGGGAACCGTTGCATCGAGACGGACGGCATCAGCGGCGAATCGGGTCTTTGATTAGATGCGCTGTAACACAATACTGGCGAGTGAGGCCGGGCGGTGACGCGGCGGACGGTTTACGCTATTCCCGGCGGGCCTAATTTTACACCATCTGCGTCTCCCGGTCCGGTTTTAGGAAGTGGGCCGGGGCGCGGACTCTCGATTCGCTGCCATAACGATTCGGCGATGCGCTCGACGTAACACGAACGATAAAGATCGAGCGGCTCTGAGAATGGGTAATCGACGCCAATGGAAATCAACAAAACGTGGCGTATCAGATACTTTCGCACCTTTAATTAACAAGTACACCAGTCAAACTTTTTTATTTTTTTAGTAAGAATAGAACATAGAACGCAACACTCTTCATCTTGAGACTCAAGATGTTACATCTCTATACCCAGAAATTACACTGGCAACATTGACCTTCGAACCTGAACACAGTAATGCTTACATTACTGCTTGGCAGTAGAATTGCTGACAATGCAGTTATAACACCACAGGCGGAAGTTGCAAAAGAGTGCACAGCAAAAACGCAAGAGGAGAAATATTTCATTGACGACGAAGCGATGGAAGATGCCAGGTAGGGTCAGTTATTCTTGAAGCGCCAGAAGCCACTGCGTGGTTCTAGCGGGGAGGGAAAAAAACAGTCAGACTTACGACCGCGACGCACCGACAGGCGAGCTCAATTAACCGGAGTAATGATACGGCAGCGGCTATCACTCAGCCCTGGTCGCTGGGGGCAATTACGCACTGATCTTAATTGGGGGCCCCGGATTGAATCCCATGGCGGGTGACGTAATAAGGGGATATGACCGCCCTTCCAATTATCAGGACGACACCAGCAACGGCCCCATCTGGACGCCGCGCGGCCAACTAAATCTATAATGGATGAGGCGAATCCGGCGCCGGCGCAGCAAACGAGATCGTACGGGCAAGCGCGCATACATAACAAAACAGGCTAGGGATGCCATGCCGAGTTATTAATTTTGTACCTTAACCGTCTTCGGGTACTTAGCTGAATTGACGAGTTGATTGGCAGCTCCACTTTCTGACGAAATGGATGCAACGCAATGACTCGCTAGTTAAGCTTTGTGATGGCGGTAGATACTCCACACAACTCGTTAGTAACGAATTTTTAGTAAGAATTTTCTAACAAGCCTCTTCGAAGACTTCAAATTGATGTACTATTAAAACTGTGATACATTTTAATGATACAAACAAAACATTGTGTTCAGTTAAATTTCAAGAGCAATCTGTGCCGTCGTTGGCGGAAGTTTCTGGAGACTGGTTCGGGATAGTTAAGCCGCACTCGCATACGAATGCATAGACGCCCGATGCATACAGAGGAGGGCCAATCATCACAATCACTGTTAGGTATGTGAGCTGAATTACGTTAGGTACTACATGTTGTACGGATGTAGGATTACTTGGCACCCACGGCTCAGATGCTTATCTCGCGATTACGGAATCATTATACAAAAATTCATTAGATTTACGGTGACTTTTGCTTCGTTACACGATGTTGCGATGTCACACGATGCATTGGTCAATTATTTATCTATGTATAGCTATTAAAATTAAATGTATCCACTTTATGATGTGGAGTTACGAAAGAAGAACAATTTTGTTATTTTTTTTTATTTATTTTTTTTATATTTTTATTATTCATTAATTTAAAAAATACAAAGCGATTCGAGTCTATCTCAAGACAGAATAGGTAGGTGGCTTGACGTTCACATGTAGTCCCAAAAGTACAAAATCAATTTGGTACCTTGCGCACTGCCCAAAACAGAGACCGATTGGATTACAGGGCCAATTTGTTAGCGTAAACAATACGCACGAGTAACGAGACGTAGAGAATGCCGAATATCTCAGGCCGCTGCCTGTCGCATCGTCGGCAGGGGTAACGAGAGGCCGGCCATTGTGTACACGCGATTTATACATTCGGCAAGTCGAAAGCGCGTAGCGGTCTGTAAGAACGAAAACTGCACGAGGCTACAGCCTGAATTATGCAACGGTAACGTAACAGCCCTTTTGTGTGATTAGTGTTAAACCAAAAAGCAAAAGGCACAAATACTTATAATTCAAATAAGGTAACCGTCAGAAGAAAAGCTTCCCGCAATTCAATGAGGTCAGCACAGAGATGATTATAATGTTTTTAAATTATTGGGATTACGCTCCTTAAGTTTGCATTTACTCAAAGCAACACTCTATCTAACGGATACGATGATCAATAAAGATAGTTACATATCAAATTTAAAAACAAAACGGTTAAGGACTTAATTGACTTCCAGGTTTTTATATTAATTAAATTTAACACCGGTATTCAGACAGGTCAGATCTCCACAGCCCAAGTACGATGAGCTAAGGCAAATATTTCGAAATTTACTCTAAGGATAACAGGTCAGGTTGTGGAAGCTTAAACAACTTATATGGAGGTGCACGGCGATCCATCGGAAATTAAGTCACGTTCGGGAGTTACGTAACCCTGGACTATCGGCATCGATCTGCAGATCCAGGCCGATATCAGGGCGCCGTTGCTAGAGCGGTGTGGGGAATGGAGCCACGGCGCGGGAATTTCGCTAAATTAGGAACGTTCTCGACGCCACGAGCACACCGATCTGATCCATACCAGCGGGACCAACGGTCATTATTCTCATGCGGGTGGCCCGATCGGCACTGTAATTACAGATGAAAATTGAATCGATGACATAAACAATTTAAGTATGAGGATAGAAATCGGAATTTTCAACAAATCACAGAGCCCTGCTTTATCGGGGCAACCCCGAGGAATAAGAAAAAAAAACCATAAACAATGGCAGCCCTCATCAAGAGCACTGTCTGCCATTAATCCGAGAGCCACACGCGATGTTGAAGACGTGCCTATTAGTCAAATTAGCTTTATTGTTGGATAACGCGCGGGGCAGGGCATCACAGCTCAGCTTACACGCGGACAATTAGCTAAGCCCCACAATGCGGTGAGTCAGCGGAGATTGAGGCTTGTGCGCTCATCAAAACAATAGTGATAAGCTAATAAAGGCGGCGCGGGGGGCGGTTAACGTGCGATTACACTGCCATGTCTGGGCCTAGGCACGCGCTTCGCTCGGAATACGTTATCGACACGTGAGTCAGCTCCCATTGGACACAGAACTAGATAACTAGAGGACATTCGCACTGGCGTGGCACTTCAACAAACTCATAGAGCGTGGCGCCTGCTTGAATAGCCAATATGTTTTAAAAAGAGGAAGCCGATGAGCGAAGACAAGTTGAAACATGTGGTAAAATTAGGTACATGAACTTATGCAAATTAAATAGTAAGCGTAAGCTCACATCCATCACCCTCTAAAACAACGGTATAACAATTGGTTTACAAACAAAGCGCTTAGAAATCGGTCGGATTGGAATCCAAGAATGGGAAACTACAGGATCGAAAATGGAAACAGCGATGCTTTCGCGATGTTACGAAACAGCAAAGAGCCATGCGGTGCGGGGTCGCTGACCGAATTCCATATTTAAGCGGCCAATTCCCGCAACGGAGCGTGCAGGAACAGTTGCGTCATGCCTTACTAAGGATATTCACTACGAAATTAATGAAGGTCACAGATGTATAATACGAAATCAATGTAGAAGTCGTCTAACTTAACCACAGGTGAAACTGTTCCCTGTGAAACGGTGAAAACGCCGCGCCGATCGAGAAACTCGAGCAATCGTCGCGTCTCAGTAAGCCACGCGACCGGCCGCTATAAAAATGTAAACAGATCCGCGTGCGTGGGGGAAATACACGGGGGGACTCTCACGTCGTGAAAAATCGACGTCTTTAGATAACATTTTTTTACGAGATAAAGTGTCGAGACGAGCAAGTCGTACGCCTGATGTTAAGCGTCACGCCTGCCCATAACAACACAGTACCACACAGAGCGTGTT
>DWGO01000046.1:0-17974 GCA_018247635.1 Eurytides dolicaon deicoon
GTTGGACACTGCTTGGCTTTCTCAACTAGCGACATTCGATTATCCAATAGTCATTGATGACTTCTTCTATTTACGCGAATACTGGATGTAAAAAAAAGTATTTACGGGTTACATTTCAATTTTTTTGACACACATCATTAATAACTTAATGGTTCTTGCAGAGTCCTTCTGGGTTAGCACCACTGCATTGCCAGTCATTCTACCGTCAAATAGTAGTCTGAAAGCACTGCTGTGCCTCGATTGAAAGGGCAATGATGTCATCGTAATTACTGGGCATAGAGAGAGTGATCTCTAAGCGACGAGCGCAGTGCAATGCCAAGCGCGTTCTGTGTGACACTGTGTTGTTATCGTTTCGCTTGTCTCATCACTCTATACAATAAAAAAAATTACGTATAAGTTAAGGGTATGATTAGTTGGAAAATCTTTGGTGAAGTATTTTGCAAAGAACTTTATTTTGGTGAAGTAAAATTCGTAATTCCTAACACACGAGGCTTTTGTCGTTGAGGAACAGTATCTTACTAATTCCGTCATGTCAAACTTCATTAGAACTACGGTACCATATACGAGTAGGTTTTAACCATAGTTATCTGATTTCTTGGTAAAAAAACTATTATTTTAACCAAGAATTATATAAATATAATATATTAATAAATTTAATCATATATTTCGTTGGTTTACACTAAACCGCTCGTATTGCTCATATTTTTATAAGTGGTTTTTTATAGTGAGTCTTTTATAAGTGGTAGGACTCTTGCAGAGTCCGACTGGGAGGTACCACTGCTTTGCTGGATATTCTGCCGCCAAGCAGTAATGTGTTAGCACTTCTGTGTTCCGGTTTGAAGGGCAATGATGCCAATGCAATTACAGGGCAAAGAGATAGACCATCTAATATCTCACATCTCTAGTAGAACACGCTTTATGTGGTACTTTGTTATGGGCAGGCGTGACGCTTACCGTCAGGCCCACCACTTGCTCGTCTCGTAACTTTATCTCGTAAAGAAAGAAAAGTCATTCGCCCAATGATACGCGCCAGGCCTGCCCATTACAACACAGTATATACAAATTATATATAGTTCAACTCATAGGTGCGCGCGGCGCCATGTGTGCTATAGCTTGTAATTATGCGGCTATAATTTGTGTGCCAGTTATACGCATTATACGTACAGATGGGTCGTTGGCGTATTTAATGTCAACAAAACTAGACCGTTTACAGCCAACGTACGTCAACTAGATGAATTTAATTATAGTTGAACAACATTCGCAAAAAGACGAAGGTAACTGATGCAACAATCTTTGCTCAAAAACTTAAGTGGAAGGGGGCTGGCCACGTAGCAAGGTACATGGATAACAGATGGACACTTGCATTAACAAGATGGAAAGGACCTCAGCGAACAAGACGAAGGCAATCGCAGGCAAAAGTTGGATCCAAACAGCACAAGAAAAAAATATGTGTTGCGCTCGTAACCCAGAGATATTAGATGGTCTATCTCTTTGCTCTATAATTGCACTGGCATCATTGCCCTTCAAACCGAAACACAGCAGTGCTTGTACACTACTGCTTGGCGGCAGAATATCTGGCAATGCAGTGGTACCTCCCTAGTCGGACTCTGCAAGAGTCCTACCACTTTTTCACAGTTTCCTGACGGACTAAAACTTAAAAATGAAGATGCAAAAGTTCTTGTAAAAGCCTACTTGATTGGATTTAATTGCGTTCGGTGGATAGTTGTGCGATAGTATGACACGTCCCAAGTCGGTCTACCCGGGCGAAGCGGGTGGGCAAAGCTAGTGGAAATTATTACTGTAACCGGACACCGTTCGTATCGCAGGCAGCACGGAGAGAAAGCCGCGCCTGGACATCGTCTATTAGTCTGTTTGTCACGCTCATTGTTTATCTTGCTATGGCGATTTTAAACGTGTTCGCCCGCATCGTTTCTTGCTATATTAATTTTATAAACGATATACAGGATGACATAAATATACGATATGAAGGAAGTAGGACAGGTTTTCTTTTTCACGAGATAACGTAACGAGACGAGCAAGTCGTGCGCCTGATGTTGAGCATGACGCCTGCCCGTAACAACACAGTACCACACGGAGCGTGCTTGACTCTGTGCTGCGCTCGCCACCCAGAGATGTAAGATGATCTCCTTGCCCGCTTGCATCATTGCTCAAACCGGAACACGGTAATGCGTACTACTGCTTGACGGCAGACTATCTGGCAATGCAGTGGTACCGCCCCAGTCGAACTGTGCAAGAGTCCTACCTCTTATAATTTACCATGGTAATACAATTAGCCATAAGTATTAAGATCAGGTGTGCACACCAATGTTGTGTTTATTCCTCCATTTTAACTCAAAGTTAGAACGTAACTAGTTTATTATAGGTACGCGATCTGCTTTTGTTTCTAAGACCGAGGGTTTTTTTAATAATAGAATTTTAACTATGTTCTAATAAATGTGTTTGTAATTTGGAAGTTAACTAAATTTAACATTGATAATCTAGGAAATAATAACTCGAATGGTTGAGTTTATTTGATGCATTAAGCGGGGACATGTGAAGCAGCTGTTTATATAAGTAAAAATATCAAATTTTTCACAAATCGGTTTATGATTTAACCGTGATATTTACTCCAACCATCTTTTGGGCAAATTTTGTTTGGTGGCGAAATCTATTTTATCTTTTAAGTTTTGATTGGAATTTCAACAACTATACAAATAATTATAATAAATCGCAGTAAAAGCAAGAGAAAACATGGAAAAAAGAATCTAACTGGTAATAAGAATTTTCCATTCACTTTCCTTATTTCATTGCTTGTTGATTCTTATTTATAATTAATTAATTAATCTTCTTAATCTTTATTACCTGAGTAACAAATTTTAAATAACTCAAATAAATAAACGAAGTGAAAAAATATTAAATTCTTGTTCATATCGGTCTAGGATACATGTTAGAAAACATTCATATTCTTTAACAATGATCTTTCGATTACGGAAAATGAAAATATATTTATCATGTCCTGTTATAAAAGAAATCAAGATTTAACTACTGTAACTAAAGTTTAAATAGTAAGAAACCTATATTTTTTATCAACGTTCATGATATTTATTACATGCTACGTAATCTACGCTTTTTTACTATGTAAAAGTATGATAATTTCGCTGAATTAAAAACATAATATATCTTCTCACTCTCACTATTACACGTTAACTGAGATTATTTTGATATTTATAACTTTTGTTTAGTTTTAAATAATACCTACGCTCAGTTTAGCGTACGAAATATTCTTATTGGAGAACGTTTTTTACGCATATTAACTGGCGCTTTTAGGCAAATTTTGGGCATGATATACATACATACATGTGTCCAACAGTTTGACATGTACCTTATTAATTATTCGACATGTACTTATTTTCTTCTTTCATTTAAAATCGTAACAAATAATAGCCTTGTGTGACTGCTACTGTATAAGAATACGGCCCGCTTTATTAGAATGAATTATTCAGAATTTACAGATTATTATAAGTTTCATTGTATTTTTATTATAATGCAAATATTTACTAAGTTATGCCTAACAGTTTCACAATACCTGGTTTTATTAATAACTCATCGCCCTTTTGTCATCATTATATTCGGACCTTGATCCCACCCAGCGGGGCGTTTGTTTGTTTGTTTAATCTAATGAGCGTAGATTTTTTTTATGATGAACACTCAAAAGGTACAGTTTTTTTTATTACTGAACTCGTTATATAATGATTTGTTCGTTTAATAATAAACGGTTGGACTATAACACTTTTAGGAAACTGTTATTATTAAATAGCACGTAACAGGTAATCAATTCATGAATAAATATGTATATATAAGTCACACGTTAGTTAATTTAAAAAATCTTTAACTGAGAATGTATAGATACAGTATGCATACATTTTATTAGGCCAATTTTAATGTGACAATTACTTTTAAGTCTCATATTGGATAATTATAAAATCAACTTTTATATCACAATTGCTCTACATTTTTCTCTACGTAGAGTTATAATTTTAAGGAATCGCAACATTCATCCGCAAACTTTAACACTCCTTAGTTATCTATATTTGTTTGTTTTATAATTCGCAGAAAAAGAAATAAAGTTTAAGTCAACAGGGTTATGCACTTTATAAAGTCCCAAGGTGTTTTTTAAGCAAGAAACTTGTAGGTTGGTCGTTTCTTGTTTCGAGATTGTTTCCGATTGTTTTTTTGCTCTATTTCTTCCACCTACGCCGCGAGAGCGTTGTTTCACCGCAAATAGGTGCCATCGGCGTCGGGTCTTTGGCCTTTCGTTGACCATACCGTCGTGTGAATCATACATAACATTAGCATAGTTATTTCGTTGAGCGTTTGCCGGTCGAATGTCTGTCCGTCTTGAGCGGATACGATAATAATCTCTCTCGTATTTTTTATAAAACGTAATTGTTTTCTAAACTTTAGAACTCCGTTGCAGTGTTCGACTGGGGCGGTACCACTGGCATTGCCAGATATTCTGCCGCCAAGCAATGGTGTGTAAGCACTTTTGTGTTCCAGTTTGAAGGGCAATGATACCAGCGAAATTACAGGGCAAAGAGATAGACCAGCTTATATGTCTGGGTGACGAGCGCTGCAAAGAGCTAAGCATACTCTGTGCCGTACTGTGATGTTATAGGCGTAACGCTTACCATCAGCCGTACGACTTGCTCGTCTCGTCACTTTATCGCAAACAAATCCATCTCATATTTTCTATAAAGCTTAAAATTAAACTCTCTTTCTGTCTTCAATATTAATACTATTATCCTGAAGGTTTGATTGTTGGTTTGTCCACATTCTCAATGGAACATAAAATTTCCTCACCCTATTTGTCCTGGCTTAATATTAATATTATAAGCTTGTAGGTGCTTGTTTGTCCTATTTTTGTCCCGCAACTAAGCAACGTAAGTTAAGCAAATTATTTACATACATTTAGCACTAAATATACACTTTTTATTTAGAGCCAGAGAATTATAATTTAGTTGATATTTTTATAAAAGTTCTAGAAGTTCGTTCTAAAAGTAGCCAGCAATTTCTCAAGTTCAATTTAATGTTTCTTTTCTTTTAATTTTTATAGATTCATAATTAATTAAATTTTATTTCTTTTTGATTTATAACCAACGAATAACCAACCTAGTTTATTTCATTGATTTTATTTAGTTTTGTATACCATCAGGCAATTTTCCTACGTCAATAAAATTAATTGTAATTAAACTATGTACATTAGCGGGGGACTATTAATTTTATTTCGGTATCAAATACTTATGTTTTTTATCACGGTTTATAGCCCTTTAATATCATATTTCCGTTTATTTAGACATTTAAAATATCAATATATTTAGAATGGAATGAAAACCCATTCAGCAACAGAAGGGAGGTAATAAATTGAACGATTCATAATATCACTTAATGCCTACTTAGGGTATTTATCTCGAATCGTCGCGTATTCTCATGGGGACAATGATCTTCAATGAAATGTCACAAAGGTTCTCGTGTATGTCGTAAACGGTCCGAGGTGTGTCTTGTAACTTAAACACAAAAGGAGACCAATAAAACGAATGACTAACTGACTAACTTCAAGCTCAGTGACTAATAAAGTACAATGACACTTGTCTGTAACACGCTGTGAAACATTTGCACAGTTTATAACATTACAATGTTTTTATGTATAATTCTATTTTGTACAAGATAAAATTGTCATATAATTTTTCAGGACGTATCAGAGCGTAAATCAAAGATTCGGATAGTTTTAAAATCTGTTTATTTATAATATAGATAATAGGCCTACTTTAAAATGTCTCAGTCAAATAAATACACGATGTTTCTTCTATTCATCATCATCAACCATCAACTCTATCGATCAAATTCCAAAATAATTATAAATATCACTAAAATTGTACAACAAGTAAAATTATTTACAATTATATCACAAATAATATCCGAAGTAGGAGTTTGCCCTAACTGAATAGTTGTTCACTTCTACTTACAGTCAGTTCCGTAGGAATTTTCCGATTGCACTCACGGCATGGCACAACACCGCCGCCGCACGCTTTCAACGTCACAAGATACTCCCGAATTGGAATCGAACCCGCGCTACTACTAGAATAAATGACTCGAAGGGCGTATAATATAACTCGGTTAACCACTAGTTCACTCACTCCACTTATGACTATGACGATTAGGAATAGAGGTGTCGCGCTTAAAGCTTCTCGAAGGCTCTGGAATTGGTCAGCATCTCGCGCGTCAACCGCCACACCTGCTTTGCGGCATTCTCCAGGGCAGTGGGTGATTTGCCCTTGAACAGGTCCACGTGTGGCAGGAAGTAGTGGGGGCATCTACGGCACTGCAGCGACGAGATCAACTGCAGGAAGATCCCGTTGATCCTATCCCCTATTGCCGCTTCGTCCCACTCGTGTTCCCTGGGATGCTTTTCGCACTCGTACAGCAGCAGCGTCTTCATATGATAGCAAGTCACCGGGTTCCCGGGCAGGTCAAGGTGCCGGTCCCGGATCGTCTTCAGTATACTCAGACACTTCCTCCGGCAACCGCCTTGTAGTAAACGGTTCTCGGCTTCAAAGAAGCTCAATACCCACGCGTCGCCTTCCATCGCTGAGTTCTTTCCCTGCAAAGCGAGGCACTCTTTGGATAGAAGATCGAATCCCTCCGTTTTGACTTCGGCGACAATGTTGGGATGCGGCCATGGGATCGCCGGCAATGGCCAGTGCGCGGCCGATCTAGGCCACAGTCCCGCGCACTTGAACGCCGGCGTTATCTGTACGATGTACCTCTCCCGTATCCTCAGTTTCACCTCCGTCGTTTCGGCGATCATTTTCACGCAATCCCTGTACGAGCATTTATCGCATGCCTGCGCGACCAGTGTCTGGAAACGGGACCGGATCTTCCTCGCGGATAGGTAACCGGAGGCGGTGATGAACTCCACCCAGAGTGACATGGATCGCTTTCTGCCGTCGCTGAGTTTCAGCACGGCGCACCCGGGCAGGGAGCCGTCGTCGACGAAGTTGAGAACGCCCATTTGGTTGAGGTAAATGACGATTTCGAATTCGTGCGGAGACACCACCTCGAGGCCGTCGAAGCGGCCGTTGTAGTCGGTGAGGGAGGAGATGAACCGAGGCTCCTGGAGCTCCACTTCTTTGAGGACATCCTGAACAATCCTGCACACCTCGTGTATGGTCTTGGCGATCTGCGCCTTCCGGTTGGCGACCCGCTCGTTGTAATACTTGTTCATCTGGTAGACGAGTTTCGATTGGGCCGCCATCATCTCGGGTGGCACGAGCATCGTGGCTGTTTGGGCTCACGGGTTGCGCATGGTACGCCGGTGTGGGTGTACGCACGCGCACGACACGGCACGCTGTCTCTCGGCGACTGAGCCACCGTGCGGCTGGGGCCCCGCAACGGCGCCCGCCTACAGGGGGAGGGAACTTCGATGGCGGGGCCACCTCTCCATTCCACTTGCACACCTCGCCCCTTGCAAGAGTGAGACGACACTCGACGCATTACACAGCGTGTCCATGTTCGCGTATTGATCGCTCGTAGACCCCGCCCCCGTAGAGGTAGGTATAGCACCCACCGTTTGTAATTAGGTACGCGATAACCGTGGCCCGTCGTTAATTCGGTAGCGGTAACAAGCCTTACTCTATTAACAGCGACATTCTTTCTGTCCCCCCGTCGGCCCTCCGTTCGGAGTCGTAATTGCAATGACTAATTCGATGGCAGTTTATGGCATGGCATAACTTGTCATCCGATGAAATCAGGTGAGCCGGCTCTCGGCCCATCACATTTCGATTCGAATCGCCTTCCGTGTGTATCGATTTTTTATCTCGTCTTTGTCGCTTTATCGGCGAGATATTTATAAAGCGTGCATTGATTGAAACATTTATATTTTGTAGCAACATATGTATATTTTATTACATCTCATACGGTAAACGGAATAAAAATTCGTATAAGTAACAATCACCGTCAGATTGCTGGCTGTTTTTTGCGTTTATATGTTCACCGCGTGATACTCGGTTATTGTATAATGACGGAAATATCTTTATTTCGACGTACTAAAGTGCTTTTCAATAAAAATATTCCGATTTATTTTGAATACAATTTGAAAACATGTACAAAGCTCACTTATTATTAAGATTTTTAAGACGGTTATTTATCTAAATTTATTAAATGTGTTTGCTTGTTATTAATATTTATTTAAACTATGATATATTTTATAACTGCGAAATTTTTGGTGATTTCTTGTGTTTACGAGTATACAAACATTATTAGATTGCTTCAATCTTAAAAAATAATAAGAATTAAAAAAGTAACTTAATGCTAGGATATAGTACATCAAAAATATAACAAACATGTTATGTAATAATAGTATTTATTCAAATAAAAATGAATCACATTGTATATTTTGCATTTACAATACTGAATACGAATTTTATTTTCGAGTTCTGTGTAGTCAAACCTCATAATTACGTATTTGTGGGGCACTCTACGACTCTCTTATAATACATGTTGAAAGCAAAATATTAAATCATCTCACAGATAAATATGACTTTACCCGTTGACAGGATGTTAACAGACAAAAGAACCTAGCCGCTAATAACATATAAAATGGATTATGGCCGTCAAATTATCACTGAACCTAACTAACAGCACAATAAATATTAAAAACCAATAATAAATCTAAACGCTTTCTGCGAAACTTTAGTATTATACGCCACATTTCTTCGCCTATGATATACGGCAAAAGTAACGTCGGAACTTTTATGATATCCTATTGAGTCTGTTATAAATAGAAAGCTAACACAAGGTTTGTTTTCAAACATCACACGGCCGCTCTCTTTGGTGGAAAAGAGAAATTAAATTCGTTGTCACTAGTGATGGGTAAAGATATTAGCTAATAGAAGTTTTAGTTATAATATTGTTTAAAGATACTGGTTTTTGTATCAATAATATTTTATTTTTATAGTCGTAGGGCTCTTTAGCAGAATATATTTCGTCCTAATTTTACGGCCAAGTAGTCATGTACATGCATCACTATATTCTGGTTGCAACTGCAATGTTATTGAGCATAGAGATTTACCATCATAGGTTGAGTATTTTTTTATTACTCGAGTATCTTTCTAATATGTTTTACTCAAATGATAATCCTTTTTTTAATTTTTTTTTCGAGATAAAGTGAGCGAGCAAGTCGTGCGCCTGATGATAAGCGTCACGCCTGCCCATAACAACACAGTGCCACACAGAGCTTGGCCCTTTGCTGCGCTCGACACCCAGCGCCGCCACCCTGTTATAGCACTGGCATCATTGCCCTTCAAACCGAAACACAATCGTGCTTACACATTACTGCTTAGCGGCAGAATATCTGGCAATGCAGTGGTACCTTCCCAGTCGGACTCTGCAAGAGTCCTACCACTTAATTTTTTTTTATTATTTTATTATTTTTATTTTAATTTTTATTATTTTTAAATTTATTATTATTATTACTAAATACCAACCAACTACCCGTTATTACGAAATAACAACTAAGTAAAATTTGGCGAATTTTCTTACTTTCGTTTACTACAATCATTGTTGAAATACTCTTACCGTAATTTTAAAAGATTTCTCAGGCTCGAAGAATTCCTGCGCTGTGTACAGTCCCTTGCTGGCGTCGATGATCTCGACGTTAATAAGTTTAACGTTACTACCGTCAAAGGTAATTTGAACTGAATCCACCTCTATCGATATTTCTCCTACAGAAATACAAATAAAACTCGTTGCTCCTGAAACGGAAATTAATAGTTGCTTATTAATTTTTAAGCAAACATTGTAAACAATACCTAAAGTTAATATTATAAATAAGTTTTACGTATGGGACGATTATATTATCTACTAATATTTGCTAAATATGGACAGCTAAAACGAAAGTAAGTTTTGAAGTAGTTTCAGTAGAAAATAAAATATTTAAAAAAAATGTTTTTATGTTTTTCATGTCAACAATTATTTTCAACGACTTTGTTTAACTGATTAGTCTGAACACTAGAATGTATAATAAGGGGATCATGGCTAATACAATTAGCTTATATTTACTATAGACACTTTTTTGACTCTTTTTTGACGTTAATTCAGGTTCAGTCGTTTAATTGTTCTAGGCATTGTATTGACTATTAAGTTTAACATTAATTAGTTCGTTGCAGCTGGCTGGCACGGCATTTTGGCTTGGAACATGGAAGGACAAGTAGAAACAGAATTACTTAACTAAAACCGATTGTGTATTTATTGAATGGAAGAGGATTAAAAAAGTAAAGTGATTGTTAAAAAGTCTGAAGCATAGTCTTGTAAGAACGAATTTATTTACTATTATTATTATCGAATCATTAGCAACGTATATGGAGTGTAACTTAAAATACTAATATATATTATATATATTATGTAATATGTATTTATAATGAAGAATTATTGGCTTTTCTATTTACAAGAACCCGTCTGAGCTGCTAGGTACTATACGGCAAGGATACTAAGTCTTAAGAAAGGACTCTGGTTCCTACGTTGCTTATATTCCTACTACATGACTGTTATGCAATACAATGTACATTTCCAATCAGTGGAGATAAATATAGAATACAAAATGTATTGTATGCAGCCGGTCTTTTAATATAACAGGAAGAGGTTATAAATTACTTTTTCCCTATTTGTTCATTATGATTAACGCTAATGTTTATGCACAAACAGTAAAAATGTTTAGGTAGTCTGTTATATATAACAAACGTATAAGTGTTATACGCATTTATAATTACGCTCTATTATTATTTTTTTAAAGTGGTGGGACTCTTACATAGTCCGACTGGGGCGGTGCCACTGCATTATCAGATATTCTGCCGCCAAGCAGTAGTGTGTAAGCACTACTGTGTTCCGGTTTGAAGGGCAATGATGCCATCGAAATTTGTAATTTTGCCTTGTAGGCAAAGAGATAGACCATCTAATATCTCTAAGTGACGAGCGCAGCACAGAGTCAAGCACGCTCTGCGTGGTGCTGTGTTGTTAGGTGTGTCGCTTACCATCAGGCGCATGACTTGCTTGTCTCGTCACTTTATTTCGTAAAATAAATATGCTATGCTTAACATATTTGTTATGCTAACCAATGTTGACTTTTAGGTTTCGACATTAGCAATTTATCAAAATAATAAAATTTATTTTTGTTCTTCGCATTCGGAATTCCTATGCAATGTTATTAAGTTCGATAGAGTATAAGATGATGTCAAATGTAGAAAATGACGCCGTCACTGCGATTTGACCTCTACTTATCTGCTTAATAACTAACCTGATAAAGAGCTAACATGACTGTGAATCACGAACATCGATACTATTTCTGAGAGCAAACAAACCCGAGAAATTGTGGTAAGATTATACAGCAACCCAAAAATGAAGAAAAAAAAACGTTTTATTTTTTTTATTTTACTGTCCAAAAATACCAACTGTATTAAATCATAACGTGCCATATTTATGGTGGTTTTAATTGACAAAGTGATCGGATGAGCAAGTCGATTGTCGATTTATTTATAAATTTATATGATGATGATGATGTCCTCCTAGACGTATCCGTCGACGGCGACACACTGTTAATTAATTTTTCCGTTCATGAGCGCGAATGTGACTCGCAAAACCAAATTTCGTTTTAAAGATTCGGTTACAGATAGCGCAGTGAAGCTGTCCACTAACATTATATGATATGCGCAGGATTATAGAAGGGCTTGGGTCGAGTTTTCAGAAACTGGCGTTTCGCGTCAAGATGATCGAGGCGAGCCTGCTCAAAATTTCTAATGCCTATTCGGACTGCATTTCGCCACTCCAGTCTCCGTAGAGCAAGCAACTCCCAAGAATCACAAGATCTTCCACACCATGGCGTTTCAGAACATCTCTGTAGCGTAGATATTGAAAAATACCTAGAATGTTTCGCGAGGTTAATGAATTAAAGAAACATCCTCATTTCAATACATAAAAAAATATGCGCGCTATTACCTATTAAGGATCCCATAATTAATAAAATAATTTTAGCTCATCAATGCCGCAAGTCTCAAGATAATGCATAGAACAGTCAAAGAAATTATTAAAAATTCACAGTAGCCTGGGTAAACCTTAAGGCGTAATGTCTATTAATATTTCAAATTTCTGCGACAAAGAATTTACAATGGTACAAAATAAAAATAACACAAGCGTCACACCAGCCCATAACAACACAGTACGTACTTGGAGATAGGGTGTGTTCATCACTTAGATATTTAAGATGTTACATTTCTATGCCCAGTATTTGTTTATAAGTGGTAGGACTCTTGCAGAGTCCGACTGGGGCGGTACTGCTGTATTGCCAGATATTCTGCCGCCAAGCAGTTGTGTGTAAGTATTACTGTGTCCCGGTTTGAAGGGCAATGATGCCAAAGAAATTACAGGGTAAAAAGATAGACAATGTGATATCTCTGGGTGACTAGCGCAGCACAGAGCTAAGCACGCTCTGCGGGGTACTGTGTTGTTATGGGTAGGCGTGACGCTTACCATCAGGTGCACGATTTGCTCGTCTCGTCAATTTGTTACGTGAAAAAAAAAATACTCTGGCACATTGTCCTACAAACCGAAACACAACAGTGCTAACACACTACTGCTTGGTGGTAAAATAACTGGCAATGTAGTGGACTCACACCAAAGCGACTCTGCAAAAGAGTCCTAGTACTAAGTAAACCTCTTCACAGGGACAAACACTGAAATTTTGTATGTTGTAATCACTAAACTCGATGCGATTCAATTAATAGATCATAATGACGGTTTTTATGACAACCTCTTTGTTGTCAGTGGTCCACCAGATGGCGCTGCAGCAAATTCACTTTTATACCATTAATGCGATCGGCGATGCGGTCATTAATTGATAGGATTCTTGCAGAGTCCGCCTAGGGAAGGACCATACGAGGGTTCGTTTTTAAGTTCGCGGAATGAGGGACAAGGAGGGAAAATAAAATGTCAAAATTATTATTTTTTTCTATATATCCTTCTGCAAGACTAATACATTTTTTAGATCTTTCTATTAACTTATTTAAACCATCATAAAAAATATTTTGTCCTGGTCGGGAAAACACGAAGAGATTGCTTCCTTAGCTTCGTCTGTGGAAAACTTTTTTCCACGAAGCTCTTTTTTAATTTTTGGAAAGAGATAATAATCACTCGGTGCCATGTCTGGACTATAGGGTGGGTGTTTTAAAATACCAAAGCCTACCTTTTGCAGGGCAGCCAGTGCAATACGGCTCTTGTGTACGGGCGCATTCTCGCGCAATAGTAGGACACCTTTGCTTAATTTTCCTCTTCTTTTTTCTTTCACGGCTTCTTTTTTCTTTCATGGCTTCTATTAACCGCTCCAAGAGTATTGCATAATATTCTCCGATTATAGAGACACCATTATCCTTATAATCTATTAAAAAATTCCATCTGAATCCCAAAAGACTGTCGCCATGAGTTTTCCGTCAGATTGTGACGTTTTAAACTTCAGGAGGTGGTGCACCCTTTTTATGCCACTGCATGGAGTCTTGTTTAGACTCAGGTTCATAATGATGAACCCAAGTTTCATATCCAGTAAGGTCCAAAAACGCTCGGGAACATTCAACGCGCTGTTGATTTTGCGGCGGCGTGAGCATTCTCGGCACCCACCGCGCGCTGACCTTAGTCATGCCAAGATGGTCATGCAGAATTGTAAAAATGTTTGTATCCGATACTCCAACCAATTCTGCAAGCTGTTTCTTCTTTAGCCGAGCATCTTTCAACACTAATTTTTCGACTTTCGCTACAATTTCCGAAGTGGACACCTCAACAGACCGTCCTGGTCGTGGGTCGTCTTCAAGTGAATCCCTGCCTTGCTTAAAAAGGTTATGTCACTTGTAAACCATCGTTTAACCAGAGCAAGAGTCCCCGTAAACCGATGACATCTCTTTCTTATGATTTGCACAAACTTTCCTTGCTTGGCAAAAAACTTTATAACGGCGCGATACTCGATTTTCTCCATACTTCAAATTTTCTTCCGGGTTGAGTTGTTTAATTGACGATAGTTTTAAAACTAATGATGCAATTGTGACAAAACTTTATATTTATATTAATTATGAATCACTAAATACATACCGCTCTTAACGAGCCTGCCCCCTTCCAAGCCAGCCAGTCCGCGAACTTAAAAACCCACCCTCGTATAACTGCCCATTATTTCGACGTAAAGCAATAATACGCTAGCAATACTGTGTCCTCTTTCGTTCTTGAGGAATTACTGGATATTAAAATGTAATCTTAAATGGATCATGAGCGCAACACTTAGCCATGTATTTTTTACTGTTATAGCTGAGATAAAGAAACAGGTAGGAAAACTTGTATCTTGTATAAACTGACGATGATGCTTTACGGCTATGTAAAGGTTCATCGGATCACCGAACCCGTGGAAATGGAAAGTTTCCACAAGTTGGATGGCAAGGTAGGAAAACGCCACACGGGTTCTACTAAGTGTTAATTAATATGACTCCCATTTCTAGACGGATTGATTAAAGCACATCGCATGGTACATCATTATATATTCGTAATTGCATTTGTGTACATTTTACATGCATTGCATACCTTAGTCAGTCATAAGTGGTAGGACTTTTATAAAATAAAAGTATTTACGGATTTTATCGCGTTTATTTTAATCTTTTAATTTCCCGTCTTTTCAAACACTTTACAGCGTTCATGGTCACGGGCCGGATTGAAGATGTTAGATGTTCAACTGTCAATGTCAATCACGGTTACCTACTTCTCAAATCATTAATTTTTGGTCGGATCTATGCAGAAAGAACTAACTGTATCTTTATAAGTTGCATTGGTGACATGTTTGGGTTTTGTTTTAATTTTGTTAATTATAGGATCCCAAGCTGGTGATAGAACCCAACCATCCTCTCTATTGAAATTTGGATATTTTTTAATTTCAATAGCCTCACGAATCATTCTAGGAAGAAATCGGTGTTCTTTTGCGAGGATTTGTCGTTTATCGAATCTTATGTAGTGGTTGGGTCCTTTAAGGGAATGTTCGCAGACTGCAGACTTATTGGGACCCAATTCCAGATTTCAATAGAGAGGATGGTTGGGTCCGGCCCGTGACCATGAACACTATAAAGTGTTTGAAACGTCGGGAAATTAAAAATTTAAAATATACGCGATAACATCCGTAAATAGTTTTATTTTATAATGTCAAGTATTCCCGTAGGTAGGACTTTTTTTGAATTCGTCTGGGGTGGTACCGCTGCATTGCTAGTTATTCTGCCGTCAAGCAAGTGTTTAAGTACTACTGTCTTCTACTTTGAAAGCGATAATGCCAGCGTAATTTCTGGGTAAAGAAATCTCTAGCTGAAGACACCTAGAGATGTCAGATGGTCGTGCGCAGTATAATGTCACGGTTTATGTGGTACTGTGTTGTTATAGGCAGGCGTGACGTTTACCATTATGTGAACGACTTGCTCGTCTCATCACTTTATCTCCCAAAAAGAAACATGACTACAAAATGTGTCGCTAATATTTTACGTTTGTTATATAGATGAGAAATGAAATAAATGAAGTAATTTACCTGGTATAGGCAAGGAGCTCGTTTCCTTCATGCTTTGTGGTACCTTTGGCGAGAAGCCGTATTGAAATTGCAGTTCTTTCCTTCTATAAAATGTCATCATCGTTTGCCCTTGGCACAAAACATTCGCTTTATACTTCCCAATGGCCAGTTTCTTGATTCGAATGACCTTATAGATTACGATGAATCATATTAGCAATTTGGTGATTGTTTGTAAAAGATACATATATAATAAGATATAGTAAATTTATTTTTTTATTTAATTGCAAATGCAACACTGCCGCGAATAATATTTCTAATTTACGGATGTATTATATAATTATGGCCATTAAAAGGTATATTTGATAAAAAATTTAGAAATCGACTTTACATGAATCTAAGAATACAATTTCAACTAAACTTTAAGGAGTTTCCTATTTTATTTAAAATAGTTTTGTGGTGTATACTAAGATACAATAAAAATATAAGGTCTTTGGTACCAAACTTGCAAAATATTTGCAATTGGCGGAAGTGAACTCCAAGATAATCAGTGTTTTGCACTGTCTGGCATTCGATCAATCATTGTTATTTTTTGCGGTACTTAAAAATCATTGTTAAATTGTGAATAAAGTTTTATATATTCGAAATAATAAAGTTTCGTCGTTCGGCCAATGCATCGTCGTCAAACAACCAACAATCCACGTCGAACGTTAATAAAGGTCATCAAGTGACGTGACTACTAACTATTTTGAGCGTTAATGTCATATTAATACAGTGCTCACTGCGTATGGCCACAAAATTTTATGAGCTCCCGTTAATATCGCGAGGCAAAACGTCTTATGTGTTATGTAATTAAGTTAATCGACTCGTATGTGTAATAGCTAATATACTGTATAATTAAACGTTGTTACAGTATTTTAGTAGAGTAACTGTTGAGTTTCTTGCCGGCTCTTCTCAGCAGAACTGCATTCCGAGCCGATGCCATGGTAGCTGCCTCACAAATTAAGATGCAAAAATGACGATTCAAAAGGGCCTAATTGAATAGATATGTATTGATTTTTGATTTAAAATAATCTTCCATACTATGTTTATTGGTATCACTTTATATGTTTTATAGGTAACACAAAGCTTAATAATAATAATCAATTGTACCTGAGAATGACGTGTGCTTACAATATTTTCGATAGGAATACTTTTACCGCTTGTGTCTGTAATATCGATTGTAGGATAATCTCCAGACACCGCAATAAGGAAGTCTTTTGTGAATACATCAATAGTGAACTGGAAAAAATATAAACTTCTTTAAGATTTCATTCGTCACAACATTTCGTAACCGACTTGTGGTTTACCATTGTTTTTCAAAAATCAATAGTTTTTTTTTAATTAACTATAAAAATTAAATAAACATTAATTTTGCTCTGTGTTTCGTAAATATTTATAAGTACAAATAGGCTATACTTAATATCGTGACTTTATAGAATTTGAAAATTCCTTTTTTTTAATATATTGTTTATTTATTTTTTGGTAATTCTAGCTATAAACATGTTACTATAGTTTATTATTTTCTAAAATTCTGATGCGTTTTAAAATATGATCACTCACTGTAAAAAGTTTGGGTCCTATGAATTCTCTATGGGCATTCACTTCGGTCCAATCGGTTTTAATTAATTCTCACATAATTTTAAACACCTGAAACGAAACTAATGTATTACTATTAAAGAAAATTGAAATGGGCGAGTATTGGAATATTGGAAGTATAATAACTAGACAAGCAACAAGTTCAAATAAATATATAAAATAGATGATTCGATAAAGATTATTTTAACAATTTGACAATTTGATATTTCATATTAAATGTCGCCCGATCAATAGTGTAATTCAGTAAAAATAATAGAAAGAAATGATTGAAAAGTAGTGTCGTAAATTACAATAACTCATACTTTTATTTTTGTATTGTAAATGAAGCAACCGTTGGCCTCACTTACCAACCATATACTTAACAGGTGCCATCTCGTTTTTATTGAGGACAGAGCTCATATGATGTGGATGTCCAGGGACAACTCCTAATATTAGGTTCAACTTTATTAAAAAAAATACTGAGACGGATCATGGCAGATGGTTCCAATTCCAGTTTTATTTCCATTAGGAAAACTATTAATCCGCCCAATAATTATCAAAAGTTCAACAATATACCTCAGAGAAATTATGTGCCGTTAAATAATCAATTTATGCCCAATATTAACTCTAATTTTGGCTTCAACAATAATCCGTACACCACCCAAAATCCTTACAACATTAATACAGAACGGCAACCTGTGCAAATGATTAAGCCTCAATACCAAGGCCCTTCTAGGA
>DWGO01000047.1:0-17801 GCA_018247635.1 Eurytides dolicaon deicoon
TTGTGTTATTACTAAGAAAATATGGAAATAAGCACTTTAATTAAATATTAGAATAAAATATTATAATGTAGAAAAAAAATATATTATAAAAGTTTATTTTCATATAAAAGAAATAATAAAAAATATCCATTTAAGTTTTCCATTACAAAGAAATACCCGTTATTTGCGGCAACTTGTTTGTTTTTTTGTTCTAAAATTTTACGAGGAAAAAATTTTATGTAACAAAAACTCTGAACACATTATCGCATTTTCTTATAATTAACCTTAAACACAAAGAAACATTATTATTCAATTATACTTAATTATTAACTTATGTTTATGTTAGTGTTGCCATCTCAGTATATCGTTTCAACAAGTTTTATGTTCAGATTGAATAGTTTGTTACTTTTCAATACCTCTATTATTTTTTATTATTCACACTACGTATGTATGATTATGTGAAGAGGTATCTTTATCCTATTTTTCAGCCTTCGTGTGCACAGAGGTGCTAAACCTTACCATGAGAACAATTTCGTTATTAATACATTACACCATGATACAGAAATAGATGAAAGAAAGTATTAATTTTTTACGTTATTTGATAACATAAATGTCCTATTAAAACTATATTATCGAACAAATAAAGAGGCATACGTTTTATAAGTACACCTCCTTTGATCAACTTTCGATTAGTAGGCGATCCCTATTTCATTATTTATGTACAAAATATTCTCTTAAAGAAAAATGTAAAATACATTTCGTCTATTCTCTTACAGGTATTACGCCATCTACTTCTGGACGCACCGCTGGCTGTACAAGGTCTTCGGGCTCATGAACTGGTGGCAGCTCTGCCTTTACCAGCTGCTGATATGGCTATCGTCTTTCGTATTCTACTACATCCAGTTCCCGATTAACAGGCTAGTGCATGGAGACGAGGAATCCGATGCCCCCGATGGAACAGTCCAAACCCAGGAAGTTATGGGCATGTCTAAAGAAGAAGGGAAGCTGGAGGTAGATAAAACGAATCCAGATTCAAAGGCTGAACCGTTCACCGCTAAGTCGTGGAGTCTGAAGTACAGATCGAAGGGGAACCATTTGGAGAATTCGCATCTGTGATGGACACAGACCAGACAGTATATTGTAACCTCAAATAATTGGTGAAGGTAAGTCCAAAGACTTGTCTGGAATAATTAGCAGTCCAATGTAAAGTACATTGGATTGCTAATTATTCAGCATCTAGACAAGGATTGTCCAAAGTGATTTCATTATATAAGTAATAGAATGATAGATTTCGCCTAATAAGGGTGACGCAGATAAGTTGGAAACACTCAAAGATATGGCTGTCTGTAAATTATCAAAAATATTCAGGAATTCGATGATGAAAATATTTTATGACAATCATCCGATTGCAGATCTTTTAGACCTAATCAGTTTAAAGATGAAGTCAATTATTGTTGTAAAACTTTATCCACCGTATTGAGAGACGTCTATTTATCAGTAATAAATCTGTTAACCTCTCAAAAACTTGTTTGTGAAGGCTTCAAGTCTATTTATGATTTATATGAATTTTAATTTAAAATCTCTGAATGCGGCAATATTTTCGAATTTATACCAAATGTTTTTATACTCTGCAATGTAAGATTAGATGAATGTAACGATATGTCCAATTAAGTAATATATAATATTTGGTTATCTGTAAAGATAATCGAGTAATCGATCTAATGGAGTATGGGTATTGGGCATTAATGTTCCATGATTGGAAATTAATAATGATAACTCATTACTTAGTAAAATTGCAATATCTTATATTGGAGTTTGAAGCAAATAAAATATAAAGGGACCGGTAAGTTTTACTATTTACATGGTTTTTATAAAAAAAAAATTGGTAAAAATAAAAACTGCTATTGTTGAAATATTTATGTCGCCAAATGTAAATGGAAATATTTTAAATGATTCATATTTTCTACACATACATTTTATACAATATAATGATTTTTTATAAAGTGAAATCAAATTTATCCCATACAGTCAATATTTTATATTAGAATTTGAGTTTTATTTAGAGCAATATCTACTGTTTTAGATTGCATTTATATGTTTCTAGTTTTATTAGTCAAATTAGATAGAATAACAGGGAATAGATGAATACTTCTAAATCTAACTTTAATGATTTTACTGTCCGAGACAAAGTATGAATTGGGTGATATGGCAGTAACTTTAACCCTCCTTCGATTTTATACTTCAAAATTTAATATTTTTTTAAGAAGAAAATATTGTCATATTCTAGTTTGAAAAGGTATGCTACGTGATATTGTAAAATATAATTAATTGTCATACATAAAATGTGAATTATTATTATACATATATTATAGTTTTAAATATATATTATAATTCTAAATGAAGATAATAGGTATGTGGAGAAAAATAGGTGCATGAACTTGTGTTAATAAGTTACTTATGTGAAAATTAACAAAATAATTAAGTCCTGTTAAGAAGAACATGAACATTCTCTCCCAATCGATGTAACAAAGTAAAATGTTTCTAGTTATTACGTGACGTAAATCATCCTCACATTTCTTTCATCTTTACTTTATTCGCATATAATGTCTTCAAGGTCGGGAAATAAAATGTGCACCTGTTACCTTTTGGGATTGCTAACAAGAAAGTAACAACTGAAGGTTAACAACATTTTTGTTCAATTGTCAGAAACCAACATTTGTCCGGGACTCTGTTTCAGTCACTTGAAATCTATAAATGTGATCTAAACGACTTAATATTTTATAAGGAATAAGTTTTGTAATAACTATGATATAATGTAAATAAATACAAATATACAATGCTCCTTTGTTTTATTGTAAGTATTATAACTGAAACGGGAACTTTAAAATAGATAAAGTCAGATAAAAAAAAACAAATGAAATACCCAAAGATATTCCATTTAAGATATATATATATCATATGAGATTTAAAAAGGGATCCAAAAAGATATTTTAGTCAGAGAGACAGCAACTGAGTGAGACACCTTGATAGCTTGCAGTGATTGGGTCAGAGATACGAAAAACGTATTACTAATTGCAGAAATGGGTAGGTTTCTCATTCAAATGAAGTATTCAAGCTGAATTTTTGTACTTCGTCAATTGGTGAGTGTTCATTAGTGCCGCGTAGTGCCAGTATCATTAATATCAGTAGGTGATCACTTGATATCAGGTAAACCGTGTGTTTGTTTACTAGTTTCTTACCTAAAATGTACATTCATAACACTGGGGATGTTGTAGATGTTAAACTATTAAGATAAATTATCGACTTTAGCTAGGTTTTGTGAGTTACAGTGTGTGGAAGTAAAATATAGTAAAGTAAACATCAAAATTCTAAAAGGAAACTAGTTTTTATATAATACTCAAAATAGTTTTACATCAGAATTCGATTCGGAATAGATTGTAAATAAAATTCACAGGAAAAAATTTTGTATTTTTTAATGAATTTTAGAAAATTACCCTTAAAATATCAATTATGATTAGATATAAACTTATAAACTTGTTCAATATTTATAAAAATTTACAAATTTATTAGAATTTATTGGACTGTCGAAGGGAAGGACTCGATTTATAAATAAAAAAGATAATATATTCATTAAGATGATTGAGATTCAACAGAGTATTAAGTAAAACTTCATTCACCGAAAATATCCGCTCAAGTTTCTTTAATTTTTAGATGTCTTTCCTTCGACAGTTCAAGATATCAGGTAACCTTTGAAAAATGTGTTTGCTTAAAAATAAAGGTAACTAAGGAGTATTGTATTCTTCCTTAACCATTCCTCTCTAATTGGCAGTGATTTTTTGCTTTAAATTTACTGTGTTAAAAAATACTATTAATAAACTTTTATTGCTAAATAAATATCTATTACCTAAATAGATTGCATTATATCGATTACATTGTTAGTATAGTCTTGTATTTAAATGAGTTATATAATTTATCGATAGTATGAATAATTCATTGCTGGAGAAAATATCACACTATGTACAATTGCATTATGAAAAAAAAAATAACATATTGATCTATTACGCAGGTCGTAATTTTTGTCTTTTAACATTTATCCATAGAATGCTAAAATGTGAACAGCCCCTCGAGTATTTCGACGTTGCTTAGGTCTTTCAAAGGTTACCTGCTACGACTGC
Organism: Eurytides dolicaon deicoon; assembly: GCA_018247635.1. Taxonomy (NCBI): domain Eukaryota; kingdom Metazoa; phylum Arthropoda; class Insecta; order Lepidoptera; family Papilionidae; genus Eurytides; species Eurytides dolicaon. The sequence goes on from DWGO01000047.1 coordinate 4,155, forward strand.
TTAGAAGAAACCTTGGAGTTGTCTAAACACTAGTTGCCTGGGTGGCCTAGCTAAGGCCGCCTCTTGGAAAGTGATTCTTTGCGGTTGTAAATAATACGAGGTTGGTGTCCTTATGCTAACGCCTTGGACTTGTGGCCGTTTTCTTAACTGAGTGTTGCTTAATTCGGATGCCGAATATTGGGGGTCAGCTTGGAAGTTGTTCCTAAACCTGGAGTAGGTGTAGTCTCTGTCTGGAGACGCGACAAACCCGCTGGGGACCCTGAACTTTGGCGATATAGGAGCCAGAGCCTCGTTAAGGGCTATATCGTAATCATTTTCAATGGAGTCCGCTAGGTTTTGCTTTATTGATATGTCTTCGGGTATTTTCAATGGCTTGCCGGTAGCTGTATACGGTCTAGAGATCTCTGGTTTAGGCTCGACAGTTTTGTAGACCGTTTTCTTTTCGGTATAGTCGCTAGGTGTAGAAGTAGCTAGGTAAGGCTTCAGATAGTCGCCCGGTGTTAAGGTAGATTGAAGTTTATCTCTAATAGCTTCGTAATTATCGTTGAAAACTCGAAGCACTTTAGTTGCCAACACTTTGGCTTTTTGCTCCGTTGTTTCGGCCGTTGTTGTCGTTTTTGTTGATGGTGTTGTTATAACTACTTCTGTCGTTACTTGCTTCTTATCTTTGCCCTCGTATTCAATATCCTCTTCGTCGTAATATTCGTATTCCTCTTCGGGCACTGGGTGCTCCGCTAGAGTGGGTTTCTCCGTACCGATAGTCGTGGTTAATTTTTCCGTAGTGGTTGTTATTGCTTCAGTAGTTGTAATCCTGCGCGTGGTAGTTGGTGGAGCGGTGGTAGTGGTAGTAGTAGTAGTAGTCGTGGTAGTGGGTTTAGGGGTGGTGTTAGGGGGTGAACTTAGATCCTTACCAGCTACAGGCTGCAAGCCTCGTGGCAGGTAGGGACTGCCACCCCTAGACGGTAAAAAAGGACGCTTTACTATACGCACGTTTGGTCTAACTTCCTTTACTTTTTCAGCAATCTCTTGCTCCTTTACTCTTATTCTTTCAGTGCTTGGGTGCTTTTCTTCTTCGTAATAATAATCATCATCTTTCGTGATTGATGGCTCGTCCCTATTACGATTCACGTGTGTTGTTTTCTTTGCCGGTGGCACGTACGCATAGTCATCATCCTCGTAGTCTATTGGCCTTCTCGCCTTATTGTTTTTCGAATTCGCTGGATTTGTCAAATATGACCTCGTTGGTTTGAACTTTTCCTTTTCAACAGGCTCCGGTTTGGGTCTTTGTTGTACAGCGCTAGTTTTATCTGATGGCGACGGTCTACTTATTTCTTCTTCATAATCATCGTAATACTCGTCATTGCCAGCTTTAGGCGGTGGCTTTGTTGTGGCAACAGGAACGTACTCATATTTGTTTTTTTCATTAGCTGGAACGGGACGTTTGATTTTAGGTGGCATTCGCGGTTGACTAAATATTCCACGACCGTTCGGTTTTACTAAAGGTTGTCCCTCTGGCGCAGATGGAGCTTGAGGTTTTTCTTCTTCAGGTTTAAAATCACTTTCGTAAGTCCTTTCAGGTTTTAAGGCAGGTCCTTCCTCTCGCCTGTAGGGTCTCTCATCTCTATTGTAAAGACGTCGGCCTTCATTTGAGGGGTAGCGGCTCTTAATAACTTCTCTTTTACCATCTGGACCAGTAATATCCTCTCTGTAGGGCCTTCTTTCGTCGCGGGGCCTAATCTCATCTCTGGGCCTTACTTGATCTCTAAATCTCGATTCGTCTCTAGGTCTTATTTCTTCTCTTGGCCTTATTTCATCCCTGGGTCTAGTTTCATCTCTTGGCCGAATTTCATCGCGTGGTCTGATTTCGTCCTGTGGTCTGATTTCATCTCTCGCTTCATCTCTTGGCCTAATACCATCCCTTGGTCGAATATCATCTCTTGATTTTATTTCATCTCTTGGCTGGATATCATCTCTACCCGAAGGTATTTCATCGCGAGGCATAATATCTTCTTTAGGCTTTAATTCACCTCTTGTTTTAATCTCATCTCTTGTTCTGCCTTCATTACGATATCTCGGGTCATCCCCAGATCTTTCATCCCAAGGCGTAGCTTCGTCCTTAGGCTTTTCTTCATCTAAGGGTCTGATATCATCTCTAGGTCTAGTTTTATCTCTTGGCCTGTTCATATTAGTTCGTGGTCTATCATCATCAGTACTGTATCGTACATCAGTAGCGTCCCTCGGTCTACCTGGCCTTCTCCCATTATAACCCGGTCGTCTGTCTTCGTCGTAGGGTCTTCGGTCTGCGTACGGTCTTTTGCCTGGTCTTCTGTCATATGGTCTTCTTTCGACAAAGTAGTCTTCACCTTCATCTCTCGGTCTCGGCCGCGGCTCATACCTGTAAATATTAATAACACGATATAATCACATTTAAATGATTGGATTATAATAGAAATAATTGTTTTATTACGGTTTCGAAACTTGTTTGCCTTCATATTGTCTTTTTAAGAGAAACATTAGCAACAGAACAAGTGGTTCATTTGAAAGTGAGTAAATAAAGTTCCCATAATGAGCTACCTCATTCACTGAAGGGATTTTTAAGGAGGTAAAGTGACGGACATACAATTCGTCTGATTATAACGAAACGCTTGCCCATAATAATAAAGAACCACAGAGAACCTGCTTAGCCCAGAGATTTAAAATGTTCTAATTTCTTTTAACCCTAGAACCAAAACACAGTTGTGCTTGCACATCACTGCTTATCGGGTGAATAGCAGGCAATGCAGAGGTATCCTCAGGTGGGCCTGAAAAAGTGCCCCACCGCTCATAGTATAAACCAAGAAACATGTTTATACAAATTTAATTTATATTATTATTTTTATAAATAGTTAAAATCTGACAGTTTATTTTATATTAACAAAAAATATAACAATATCTCTATTGATGTATATTCTTATTTGATTTAGAGGAATTCCCTTATAAACTTCAAATCCAAAATCAATGAAATTGCTATGGAACCTAACCTTGCTGCAAATCCGGCGGGCGAAATTGGAGATATTGCGTAACATACATAGGTATAGCAAATTTAAGAACCTCTTCCATTACAAGAATAACACTAGACGACTAAAATCTATCACAGGTTAACAAACCTTTTCTTATATGGTGTACTAATATTGACTTTATAATTTTTATTATAAATTTTCAATTGCAATCACTCGGACACTTACTTATCTTCGTAGTCATCGTACGGCCTTCTCTTCCCTGGTCTCATGGGCCTTCCTTGTGGTCTTCGAGTACGGCCACCCCTGCAATGGTCATACAAAGATACGACGTTATCTCAATGTCAGTCCCAAAAATTTGGGTCTATCTGAACACTTTGAATAAATTTTTATGGGTGCTTATGTGAATACAAACTGTTTAATACAAGTGCTTGTCAATGGAATCGGTACAATCGTTTCAATTGATTTTTTTTCTTATATTGTTTGGTTGAACAAATTTGAGTTTCATTCTCTAAACCTTGGTTTTCAATGTTATTTTACACTCCAAAAGGATAAAGCCGTGTATGAATATAGATATAATGATTTAATTTATCACATCACCGTTATTTGAAAAGATAAGGTTGCAAAGAGTATTTCGATTGCAATGTATGTGTCAATTTTATCATTCTTTCACACAACAATGTAACAAGAGACGGCAATATTTCTGCCGCAGATGTAAAAATAATGGCAGTACATGAAAAAGTGACGAGACGAGCAAGTCGTGCGCCTGATGGAAAGCGTCACGCCTGCCTGTAACAACACAGTATCACAGAAAGTGTCATCCCGATATATAATATGGTCTGGTCTATCTATTTGCCCTGCAATAATGCTGGCATCATTGCCTTTAAAACCGGAATACAATAGTGCTTACATACTACTGCTTGACGGTAGAATAACTGGCAATGCAGAAGTACCGCCCCAGTCGGACTCTGCAAGATTCCTACCACTTTAAAAACTCGAAAAGAAGCGGTCTTTGTCTTTTAAACACTAAACAATAAATTACTACTAAATCACCTTTCTTCGTATGCATAGTCATAGTCATCCCGAGCTGGATAGTAATAGTCGTCGTCGTAGTAATCATATCTGTAACTGGGCCGTCTGCGTGGTGGCCTGGTGGGGCGTTGTGTTGTCGTAGTTGTGCTCGTGGTAGTGGTGGGTGGCGGTGGCGGCGGCGCGGTCGACGCAGCTTTATAGAGAGCCTCGTTTCTGTAAGATCGGCGAATACAGGTGTAAATCTATGAACTATAATTCAAACATACGAGTTGTCATTTATAAATGAAGGTTTTTCCTCCTGGCTGTGTCTCGTTCTCTTATCTCATCTGCATAGCAGGAGATATTTTAGTGATCTATGATATGATAATTTTATCTGTACCTGTGTATACATAGCATAGGTAATTTGGCTCTCACGAAGGTGTGGAAAGTATACCCAAAACTAATGAAGACAGATCAAAAGTAATGAAAAGCGGAAAAAATGCCTTTTATCGCCTATTTAAAGATCTGAAACTTGCAATAATTTTCAAATATCTGTAACAGAGTTATTATAAAACTTCTAAATAACTAAGGATATCAGATGTAATATGTTTGATATAGATTTGTCAATCGCTTTTCGTTTTTGTTGTTAAAGTTCAAGGGCAATTTTAGGTTTAAAAAAGGCATCACACCACAAAAGAAGTAGATAGATTTGATGAAAATTGTAATAACAGTACTACCTGTTGAAGTAATTTGGCGAGTTCTTGCAGTCGACTTCTGAAACGAAGTGACAGATGAACGTCTTCTGGTCGAAGGCTGTGTAATTCGCGCAAAGGAAATCGTATCTCGTTCCGAATAGACAATGGTGGTAGACCTGGAAAAACGGAAACGGAGTGACGTCACGATACACCTCAGATTTTACATGCAGTACTAGCTTTTTTTTTTTAATTTTTCTAAATTTGATTTTTTTAAATAAAAAATACTTTTATGTGATCAGCGTATGTAGTTAAAGTAGCTGCGGTAAATTAGGGTGCGGTAAATGTACTGTAATATTGTAATGAATAAATAACAATTTTGTCCTCAATGACAAGGAAAACATTGCCACATATCATATATAGCACACATATCTTAAAAACTTATGAAAGTAGCCAAAAAGTTTAAAAACTAAGATTTCAACTTTACAAAGCCGGTGTCATTAGATATTCTTTGTCAAAGAATGTCGAAGAAAAGACCTTAAAAATATACTTGTGGATGTCAACATTTTCGAAGGGATGCAAATCAATATTCCCAACCTGACATTTGTGAGGTACAGACGCGTAGAAACCGTCGTGCAGTCCGTCACATTTGAAGTCCATCATCTCCGGTGGTGGAACGGTCTCGTAGAAAGGGTACTCCGACAGATTGTAACCGTTGAGCTCCCTCGGCAGATTTGGATCGAGAATGTAGTCTATTTGCGGTATACCGGTGAGCTTCTTGGTGGCGTTTTGAGCGTCCTCGCCGCCTTCTGCTGTGGTCTCCAACTGTAAATATTCAAAGTTCTTTATATTTACAGTTAAATTCATGACTGACGAAATGTTCCCTCGATGTGGTCACAACCCTCAACATTGAGGAAACTGACACACAGACAGAGACAGAGATACAGAGAGACAGAGTAAATATTTGTCCTGTATTGTATAGGAACCCAATACCCATGACGCCAAGCCTTAGCAAGTGTATCAATCAAGTGTATCATCATAAGGTTAAAGGTAAAATATATTTAATTAGGAAAGAATTACAAGTATTCTTACTGATGTTTGACTTTTTCTAGAATGAATATTAATTCGCTGTGTTTAAGTAAAGATTTATGACATTAAATAAGGCAAAAACATATTAGGGATTGCAGTAAATAAAAATCTCTGTTTATCTCTTAAGTTACAGAGTGTGTTTGCTTACGCTTCTGCATATTAATGCATATTAATTACAGGTATTATTGCATAAGTTTGTTTTGATACCCAAATTAATTTTCAATTATTAATTTTTCATTACATTCAATATTTTACTTAATTTTTTTTTGCTTTAAGAAATAAACCGTTATTAATTAAATACACTGCACCACAAATTTCTATGTGAATTTAGTGAAAATTAAAAGTGATTGAACTAGGTATAAAAAAAGACTTATGCATAGATCTTATATCTTAAAATGCTAGTGTAGTGTTCAACAGTTTAGAACTAGTTTATAATGCTGTGGCCCTGTTTTGTTAAGGGCAAGGGCGTCGCTTACCATCAGGCAGGCGAGGCAGGATTCGCTCTTCACTTTATTTCCTAAAAACACTAAGTCTTCATGCTACGTTATCAGAATACTGGTTTGGTACAGAATGCTAAATGTCAGTGTATTCTATAAAATATCGGAAATTATGCCTCGGATGGAAATATTCACAAGGGCGTCATCTTGGATTTTATTTATAGCCAAGTGCCAGTGGCCTTGAGTAAAGGAGATCAAGCCTTTTTGCATTGCTGTCCATTCCTTGTTATTGCATTACTAAGGTGTGGTGGAATCTGAGATATTATCGTGTGGTTTCGAAAGTGAATCACCTTGCAACATCTGATGGAAATCGAAGTGAACTCTGTTTCCTGCATGGAAATATATAGTAAGGCATGCCTATAAATATTTATGTATATACCCGAAGTGGAAGATCTATTAGCGACAACCAGATGTAAACAGTTTGGTATCTTATTCAAATAAAATCAAAAGATCTTTATTCAAATAGGCCTATGTAAGCTCTTTCGAATCGTCATTTTTACATACAAGTTGGTGAGGGTAGCTTCCTCACAAACTGATGGCATAAACACCGACTCGTAATGTAGTTCTGCTGAGAAAAACCGGCAAGAAACTCAACAGTTGCTCTTTTATAATACTATTACAATGTTCACGTGTACAATCGATTAGATATCCCACATAGGAGTCAATTAACTTAATTCCATATATTTTGAACTATCAGAAACTCTTGGACAATATAGTATGCTTTTTGTAATAAAATATTTTTAATTTTAGTTTTAAAAGTTTCAAGTGGTAGATTCAAGACAACTTGTGGAATCTTATTATATGTGCGTACACTTAACCCATGAATGATTTGTACACCCTTTGGAGACGTAATCTAGGTGTAAAAATATTGACTTTGTTTCTAGTATTTAACATGTGTTTGTCACTGTTTTTTTTATATAAGTATTAATATTTTTCCGGACAAATAAAGAACGTTAAACAATAAAATTAGAAACAATATTGTTATTCGCTAATAAATCAGCGGTACCGTGGTAAACCACTCAACATTTCAGTAACGACAAATATAATTCTTAGATATGTGAAGACCAAGCCGCACTGGGACAGTGTGGCGGTCTGTAACCTTATAACTCTTGTACAGAAGAGACATGCGCCCAGCAGTGGAACATATATGACATGTGGTGGACATATACGATGCCAACTCAGAAATCATAATAAAACTAATATGGCTCTGAATCTAATGCAATCTGAAGTAGTATCTGTTATATATAATTTTTGTAGACATACTAATTCTGTTAAAACTTATTTATGATCAACTCCAACCAGGAGAACCTTCGATCTTGTTATCTGTATAGGTGCCCAACAGTGGCCTGTATATAGTCTGTTAGTACTTTTTTTACGAGATAAAGTGTAGAGACGAGCGAGTTGTGCGCCTGATGGTAAACGTCACGCCTACTTGGCTCTGTGCTGCGCTCGTCACCCAGACATATACGATGGTCTATCTCTTTGCCCAGTTATTACCCTGGCATCATTGCCTTTGAAACCGGAACGCAGTAGTGCTGACACACTACTGCTTGGCGACAGAATATCTGGCAATGCAGTTGTACCAGCCCAGTCGGACTCTGCAAAAGAGCCCTACGACTTTCTATACTCAGTTATATAATATATTGTATTATTCAAGAGAACATTACCTGTGCTTCATCTTCTCCCTCGGAAACTTCTTCCTCTGGCGCGCTGGTCGTGCTGCTGGTCTTAGCGAAGATCAGCGAAGTCGCCCTCACCGCGGAAGCAACGGGCATCTCTACAGAGATCACGGCGAGAACAAGACCTGGAATGATTGCATCGAATACATTTCAGATCAAGTGTTTACTACTAGTGTTTACAATTCTATAAACAGATGTCCGAGTGCAATAGTTTCTAGTAGATCAAAATGTATGGAATTAAGTTAATTAACTCCTATGTGGGAGAGCTAATCGATTGTACAATTGAACTTTTGAATAGGATTTTGAAAGAGCAACTGTTGAGACACAACCACCAAGCAGTGGTGTGTAAGCACTACTGTGTGCCAGTGTTTAAATGCCAATGATGCCAGCGTAATTACTGGACAAAGAGATAGACCATTATATCTCTGGGTGATAAACGCAGCGCAGAAACAAACAAGTTTTATGTGTGGTACTGTGTTATAATGGGCAGGCGTGACGCTTACCATCAGGCGAACGACTTTCTCATCTTGTCACTTTGTCTCGTAAGAGGTAAAAAAAATTGTTTTTGCTCACAGAGAAGGTGTTTACATATCTCTATGAAATTACTTATAATTACGCTGATAATATTGTCCTTTGAATCCAAACTCAATAGTGTTTGCACTAATCTATTCCGGTTTAATAACTAGAAACAAAGTTATATTTCTTTTAAAGTAGACGAACTGAAAGCAAAGAAAATAGGGTAACCTTATGTTCCAAAAGTAAAATTCAAGGAAAATGAAGTCAACGTCCGAGTAAGCAACATGCTATATTTTGCCTTATACATTTTTAAATATCATGCTAACCTCAAAACCTTGCTGCCATATAAAAAACGGTAAAAATTGACAAGCATTGTTCGTATTGAGTTATTGTCATAAGGGGGCTCGAATTCCAGCTCGGTTCTTTCTTTTTCTTGAATTCACCGTTACATACATTACATCTTCTGTACCTTTTTTAAATAAGTAAACATGTTGTAACATGTTCAAAATGCAATGCAATGTAAAAAGGTTCTTGAACACAAATTCAAAATTATCATTTGAGAATCGAGTCTATCCTAGCAACTGCACCTACCAAACAATCAATTAACATTTAATCAGAAAACTAACGAAAATTTATTTTTTCGTTGTCCATGACTTTTGCACTCAAGTTCGTATGGTAATTAATTTCGATTGTCTCGTATTGCCCAACGCTAAAATGGAGGTTGCCAACAAGACACCAGTGCCATCCGAAACTCGTAATTTTCCTGTTACGTACACAAGAACTCTTCCAAGAATCGATGTCGTCAAACATCATATTGGAAAATACGAATGGGTAAGAATTATATTCTTATAATTGCCTTTGAGCATGGGGGCATACACGTTCATTCTCTCGGCTCTTAGGGGAATAGAGTCATCTCCTCTAACAATCATATGTGAATCGGTTTACAGAATTCTACGGACATGGAGTCTGTAGTACTGCGATGTAGAAAGAAACGTGTGAATACTATATTACTGGTTATTTCTGCGTGAATCACAATAAAATGTTAAAATAGACAATATTAATGCTTTTTACGTTATACAACATATTTAACATATATTGAAAATAATCTAAAGTGTCTCTTACAGAATTACTTTATAATATTTTCAAGTGGTGGGATTCTTGCAGAATCCGACTGGGGCGGTACTACTGCATTGCCAAATATTCTGTCGCCAAGCAATAAAAAAAGAGATAGACAATCTTATATCTCTGAGTGACGAGCGAAGCACAGAGCCAAGCACACTTTGTGTGGTACTGTGTTGTGATGGGTAGGCGTGAGGCTTACCATTAGGCGCCACTTTACCTCTTAAAAAAACTAATTAACCTGTTTCTTGCTTTTGAAGCAAACAATAAATCAAATTCACTTCATGACCATAAGTGTTAATCAGCACAGCAGGGAGAACCGTGAGACTAAATTTAGTTGAAAAAGAACAACACAAAGTTATGTATTTAAGATAAGAAGAAAACAATAGACGTATCTATGCAAAAAATAATGTTAATTTTAACCTTCGCCATATACGGATTTGCTTGAAAAACGCTTGAGCCATTTGTGATTTTGTTTATCAGTCTGCATTAACATTTAGACTTAATAAACTTGAAACAACTTAGTTTGTCGGAGACGCCATGTTTAAATGTTTTTCTCATAGTAAGGATACATTTTAACATTTATATTTAGATATATTGATTTTGGATATATTTTAAAAGAGAAGGTACTCTTTTGCAGATTCTGTATACGTTGGTACCACTGTATTGCTAGTTATTCTGCCACCAAGCAGTAGTATACTCCGGCTTAAAGGGCCATGATGCCAACGTTATTACTTAAAAAGAGATAGATGATTTTATATCTCTGGGTGATGAAGGTAGTGCAGGCTTAAGCACATTGTGTGTGGTACCGTTATGGTATGTTATGGTATGGTATGTTATGTATGTATGTATGGTATGTTATGGGATGTTATAGGCAGGCGTAACGCTTACCATCAGACGCACGACTTCCTCGTCTCATTATTTTTCTCTTAAAAGAAAAACATACTTTAGCATACTTTTTTCTTTTAGTAAGCACGCGGATGGACAGTTTGCAAACTTTCAAGTGTTATGACTTTTTTGTAGAGTCCATCTTGGATGAACTGCATTGCCAATTATTCAACGTTATTTGGTAAATAATAGCGCGTAAGCAGTGCTGATTACAAACTAAGGTGATCGACATCGCTCAAAGAATTTGCAAGTTAGAGTGGTAGTGGGCTGGTCACATATGACGCAGAGTCATTGACCGTTGGAGTAAGCACGTTCTGGAGTGGAGACCGCGTCTTGGCGAACGTAGAGTAGGATGCCCTCCAGCTAGGTGGAGTGACGATATCCGAAAATCGTTGGCAGCGGTTGGCAACGTAGAACCGAAAATCAGGCTCAGTGGCGTGCCATTGAAGAGGCCTATATCCAGCAGTGGATAACAAATGGCTGAGGATAATGATGATGATGATGAAGCAGTGCTTTGTTTCGGTTTGTAGGACAAGGATTTAGCGTAATTACTGAGCATAGAGACAGAACATCATCGTCACTATATCTAAGAAAAAAAAAACACGAAAATTTCTAAGTAATAATTAACAAAATATTTAATAATGTCCGGGTTATCAACAAAATAACATGTACAGTAAGCACATCTTCGTGTTCAAGCATTGACCTAGATTGTTGCACTGTTTCACAGATTTCAATCTCTCGTGAGGATTCCTAGAAGGATGGGTAATAAACGTGAAATGTTAACTGTTTAGCCATTCCATATCCTTGACTTTTCGAATGATCTTAAGCTTCCATTTAAGCGAGCATCGGGAGAATGACTATCATTACATGCCTTGATATAATAATGATCTTCTAACGGCGTTAGCGGATCTAATAGTTATTGTCCTGGTTCCGTAGATGTTTGATTTCATGACCTCCGTGGTTTTACGGTAAGATAGATATTTCACAAACTTCTGAACCAACTGAGATAAAAATTACCTAGGTTTTTTGATAACGAAGCAGCTATTAATCGATACAATTGATAATTTAGTAGTTAATATTTGACTAAAGGAGTTTTTTTTCTATTAAATTCTTTCTTTTATTGCACCATATAGTTTTTGTATGCGACATTTATGATTTGATGAATTACTCGGAATATTGGTATAAACGTTATAATTATACCCACATTCCTCATAACAAATTTCATATTTTTTTAGGAGATAGAGGGATGAGACAAGCAAGTAGTGCGCCTGATGGTAAACAATACACCTGCCTTATTCAGGATTTTATTTACTCTTCGGTTAAACTCTGTTACTAAAACTTAGGGTTTGAAAATAAATAGTTTAAAATAACCATAGAAACAATACGACTTAGGGACCTTCAAGAAGAGACCCTATCCACACCTTAAAGGCTTGCAACGCATTTGGTAGACCTTTGACGTTGCAAATGGGCGGCCATCGAGTGAACCGCCTGCTCGTTTGCCTCCTACCACATAAAAGATAGAAAACATTTTTGATCAACCAAAAATCAATCATTTTTTGGTTAAAGCCACATTGTTAATATATTCAAGACTTTTAAAATAAAAGTTTTTATCGCGTTTATTTTAGATTTAAATTCCCGACTTTTTAAAACACTTCACCGCATTTATATTTAGGGGACGGACTTATAATGTCAAATATTCGCCTAAATAGAAGAAATCATTATATTTACGAACTGTTTCAAATTAGTGATATGTAAATACACTCGTTGGTCATTCCGGTCAATAATAAATTTGATGATATACACAACGAATCAGAGATTAATCTAAAATTAATTAAATAAGTTATTCATAGCATTATATTGGGGCCATGGCGATGAAACATCGTCGTACTAGTTAATAATGAGTCATTTAAATTTATATGTAAACATAATGTTTATTAAAAAAAAGAGTTAAAAGTCCCGCTGAGGTTCTTTCGCCTGTTCTTCTCAGGACTGTGGCCTTTATTTTTCCAAACAGGTGGTAAATGTTATTTATGTAGACATCAAAAAGAGATTGTAAACTAATCCAATTTATTTTTGACTTGACTGTGACTTATATTGATACAAACTTTGTCACAAATGTCTTTTTAATTTACTTCTTCTTCTAACACTTCTGTTCTGTTCAATTTACCGGTCCATCATTAGAGTTCTGTTGTGTGGTTTTGTTATTTATCAGGTTCCATTTTTTCGCCAAATTATAAATGTATATAATCAGTTTCTTTTATAATTTGAAGGATTTAGCTTAGGCACAACAGGTTTTCCGGATGTTAAGTGATTGACGACTGAACAAAATTATTTGCAATCCTAATAGTGTCATTGTTACATTAAAATAATTTACACTTGAGGTTTGGGAATTACATAACATAAATACCTTCAATGAAATTGATAGTTGATTACATGTAATTCCACATTTTTTACGTATTTAATAGTGGCGTAACAAAAAAAGAAACGCTTTCGATCTTTGTTGGAAACCTATGAGTCTTTAACTTTTCACAAGTAGCTAAATTGCTAAAATCATTGTCTAAATATGTGCTCACTGAATAAAAATACCACATTTTTGGAAATAAATTAGCTTATTTAAATATTAAAAAGCTAAAGCTCAATATAAAGGGACCGGCAGACGTGATTATGACCGGAAAAGCAGCGGCACCTATCGGATCCAGTTGTGAATCTACACCATCTAGGGATTCCCTCAAGCATATTAAATCTCTATCTAGGTACGAGCGTAGCGCAATGCCAAGTGTGTTCTTTGTGGGACTGTTTAGTTATGGGCAGTGGTGTCGCTTACCATCGGGCGCAGGCACTAGCTTGTCTCCTGTCTCGTCACTCTGTCTAAAAAAAATAAAAATAAAACATGCCCCAAAACATCCATCGGAATCAGTACAGCCGTTTAAGAGGAGTTCAGATTAAATCTTAATATCTGCCATAACAACAAAGACATTTAAACTTCATCGGATCGTAATACCATATAAATAGAGAAGTATATAAAACTTGGAACCGGTTAAAATCTATTGAATTAATAAAACTTTATTTATTTATACTATGGGGTATATCTAACCATGTGAAAAATTTGTTTCAATCTGAATACATTCATATATATATATATATATATACTGTCTGTTAG
>DWGO01000048.1:0-17748 GCA_018247635.1 Eurytides dolicaon deicoon
GTGTGGCACTGTGTTGTTATGGGTAGGCGTGATGTTTACCATGAGGCGGACGACTTGCTCGATCCGTCACTTAATCTCGTAAAAATAAAACACAAAAAGAAAGGAGAATAGTCTATTTTTTTAAGCACTAAATAAATAGACAAGTTGTTCATGCACCTGACAGTAAACGAAAAGCTTGCCTATACCACGCAGTACTTATGAATCGCTATAAAACTGCTTATCTTACCGCTACCCCGTCTCCCCAAGATATGAGATTTCAATTCCATTAAAATCGGAATGCAGCAGCTCTTGCAAATTACAAGTGGTAATGGAAGAATAACTGGCAATGCATTGCTATAGTATCCAATGTTATATCTGCAAGTGTAATGACTTGTGTACTTTATTACAAACCACAAAAAGGTATTACAATAGGTGGATTTAATGCCATTTGGCATTCTCTACCAGTCAACCTGGTGCGTGGAGAAAAATTGTAGTAGGTGGAATAAAAGAAATAATATTTACATATAATAAACAATATTACAAATATTCGTATAATATATATATACAATAGACCTGTTAGTGGTTTACTTTAGCCGAAATGTTTTCGACAACTATTTATGCACCACGAGCATTATTAACTAAAAGGAAGAACAATTGTAAGCAACAATTTGTTCTATTACCATAATAAAAAGAAAAAAAAATAAATAAATGGAAAATATGACAGTTTTATTAAATTTCTTACAACTCATTTCAGGAGTATTGTTCGAACAAAAGAATAGTTTTATATTATGTAGGTATATAAATACATTTAGATCCCGTATTCATTACGTGCAAAATGATTTAATAATGTGGCTATTATAAATTTACTTCAAATAATGGGTCAACATGCTTACAAATTTAATAAGTAATATGATAGATAGGAAATTTACGAATTAATAATTTCCAACCAATTGTGTAATACCGATATTACTAGGAACTGGCATGCGTACAATTTTAACTTTATTCATTAGAAAAAATTGATTTGATTAAGACCTGTCACTTGACAGGCAAACGAGAAAATCTTGCTTATAATATCAGTACAAATACATAACATACATACGCATAAGCGTTATTGACGTGTAAAAGAGTTATATATCAAATTAGAAAATCGTGATTTTACATTTGAATTTAAAATAATACCACTTCGCGGTAATAAATTATTCGGCGTAATTGAAATCCAGGTGAAAATGGTAATTAAATATTAAGGCATTGGAAACACCGATGTGCAGAATTGCTAATAAACAATGATCACGCGCGGCTTTACTTCGAAGTAACATAAAATTGTGCATCTACGAGTTTACTGACTCGGGGCACAGGGATTTGAAATATAGCTTGCCAGAACCTAACTAACTAATGTCGCCGATTATTACAACCAGATTAGAAAACAGTTGACATATTTTCAGCAACTAAAGTTGACCCTATACATCATCAAAATTAATAAAACAAACTATTTAAGCTGACAGAAAATGGCAAAAATCGTTTTAACACATTCACATTAGCTGTTTAAACTATAAATCTTGTATTTAATTTAATTTGATGAGTTTGTAGTAATAAGTGAAATGATATTATTCGCTTTTCGGGTTTAGCTTATTGACTTTTGGGTACAATTTGGTCGACTTGTGGTAGGGCTTTTACAGAGTCCACCTGGAGTCTGCCAAGCCGTAATGTGTAAGCGGCGCTGTGTTCCGGTTTGAATGGCAATGTTTCCATTACTGGGCAATTTAACATATATCCCTAAGTTACGAGTGCAGGGCAAGCAGTTTTGAATTGCCACTTTAATTTTGAAAAAAATCTCATAATCGTCGGAAGCTCATCAAACATTTCCTTGTACTTTGTTAACACTAGAAGTAAACAAACGCATACACGAATGTCTAATTCTAAAAACGTATCAGAGGATAAGGTGCGGGCAAGTAAACGAAGAGTCGTATGTGGCACCACGTTAACAATAGCGGAGCATGAAGCAATCAAAAAGGACAGCGGCCGATACGTATTCATTGAATCGCACCGATCGACGGCGCCTAATTACGACACGTCGCGAATTTAAAATTGAAATCGCACCAGAAACGAAACCCGATCGACGGAAACGTGTTAATTCCGATCACCTAGCCGATCGCCTACTAATCAAAACTCGGCCAAAGAAGGTTTTTATTAAAGAGTTACTATACTTTCTATAAAACCATTTTATAGAAAGTATAGTAACTCTTTAATATATATATAGTTTTTTTTAAAGATAAATTAAAAGCGTGATTGGCTCTGTGCTACGCTAGTCACCCAGAGATATAAAATTATTTATCTATTTGTCCAGTAATTACGCTCATTCGGCGTCATTGCCCTTCAAACCGGAACACAGTAGTGCTTACACTACACTTTGGCGGTATGATAACGGACAATGCAGTGGTACCGCTCCAGTCGGACTCTGCAAGAATCCTACCGCTTAAAAAAGTTCTAGGATTGTGACAAAACCTCCGTGCGCTCTATAAGATATAAAAGGGAACAAAAATTTCTTATCACATTTTAATATATGGGTTACCCTGTTCGTCATTTAATGACAATCTATTTATAGGTATGAAAAATAAACGCGTAATCCGTAATCTACGTAATACGTAAGGAGAAAACTTTGTACACCTTTTATAAACACATTGCAACCATGTCGGATAGGATATAAGTTCATGCGGAGAAGTACAATTTTATTACAATATTTGTTAAAATGAACTTGTTGAAATAAGCCTTCATTGGAATAAAAAAACATTCATTGTTTACTCTCAATTTCCAACACAGTTTGTCAAATCGCAAAGGTCACAAACAAAGAAAATAGACATAATAAGCAAATACAAAACAAAAAAGGTTCGAGGTTGATCACTGGGCGATCTACTAGGTAATTATGCTGAACAATCAGCCACATCAGCAAATGTCATTTGCTAGCAAGAAAACTTTTCGGTGCAGCTGGTTGGTATTCGTGCGATATCGGATCGCCAACATACTTCCCAAGGCCAAGCCACGACCAAGATTATCATTTTAAAAACGAACCATTAAAAATTATAGTTAGTTCTGGAAATATTTCGCTCCTACTTATCTTGTCCGATGGAATTGAAAGTGAGTCCTTTAAAATCACAAGTCCACTCATAATCGCGGCACGGGCTTGGATAATGAGATCCGGACGGCTACCCCAACTCCGACAATGGCGGACAATGAGCGGACAATATTAAAGATCCTGCCTGCACCCGTCGAACGATTAACCGCCTCTTTGTGATCCCTGATTGCTGCCGCCACGGCGAGAGTGATCTCCTTTGATTGGAAAATCCATTGAAAATCTCAACAGCTTTAACCTACTTCGTGAAATTATCAATGGCCGAATATAAAAAAGACAATACATTTTATTGATTACCTTTGACCACTAAGAAGATCGGTTTTTGCCGTGTTTATGACACAGTAGCACCTTGCACAATATACCATGAGACGAGGGAGAAATAGTACTTAGGAAAATATCATAATAGGAGCCGACTCGAAAAAGGTTTTTCTAAGTGGTCTAAGTGGCTTCTAAGGACTCTTGTATAGTCCGAGATGGTACCACAGCATGGTCAGTTATTCAACAGCCAAACAGATGTAAGCACTGCCGTGTTTCGATTTGATAAGCAATGAAAGGCAGGGCCAAACCGGTGCTATGTGGCATCGTCTTGTTATGGGTAGGATGCGCACAACTTCCTCGTCTTGTTAATTTAACTAATAAAAGAAATTATCAAACAAAAGCAAAAAATAAAATTAAAAAACGAACAACTACTAACTCCAGTAGGACGTAGAAATACCTACTATGACACTAAAACAAATCGCAATTAACTGAACTGATCTTTTATCGAATAAATGTATTAGTTGCAATGCTTTAAAATGGTTTTGTAAATTTAAAACTACTGAATAAACTCCGTTCTATTTCGAGGCAAACGAAATCGAACATTATAGACGAAACGGGAAATGATTCCTGGTGACATATGTCGGTCGCATAAAGCCAGCCCCGCTCGGTCACCGGATCGAATATAAATAACTAATGAAATCAATAATTCTAAGTCTGGGGGCAAGATGAAAGCGGTCGCATATTAATCACGACAAACGGATTGATAAGTTATTTTAGTTGCAGCGATCCACCGCGATGACACGGACACATGAGAACATTCCGCGCGGCATAACCGGCGGGAATACATTTCCTGAGGTTGGGACTTTTTTTAGGGAAGATAAAGAGAGACGATGGTAATGAGATGCCTGCCCATAGTTGCAGCAGTGAACCTGCTTGGCTCTGTGCTGCGCTTGTCAACAAGAGATTCAAGTTGTTATATCTCTAATACACTGGCAACATTGCCTTTTAAACCGGAACACTGTAGTGCGGTAGAATAACTGGCAATTCAGTGGAACAACTCCAGGTGGACTCTAGAAAAGAGTCCTATCTATTAAAGAACTACCAAGGTAGAACCGTTCAGAGTTTTATTAAGTAAACCTATCGAAAAGAAATCTAGCCGAAAAGCTTTTACAAGCTGAACCAAACCAATTCAAAGCTAAAACAACCGAGAAAGAATAATATAATAAAAAAATACACACAGGAGTGCCGCTCACATTTCCATATCATAATCACATCTGGCAATTGAATTACAACCTGAGTTGACAGCCGATGGTATCACTGTATTGCCAGATATTCTACCACCAACCAGTAATGTGCAAGCGCTACTGTTTCGGTTTGAGTTCTGTGTAAATACGGGGCATGGATATACATACATACATCTTTGGATAACAAGCTCAGCGCAGGGCCAAGTTCTATGCTCTATGTTGTTATGGCCAAGCGTGTTGTTTTCCATCAGAACATATGTGGTAGGACTATTGCAGTCTGACTGGGGTGGTACCACTGCGTTGCCAGATATTCTGCCGCCTAGCAGTAGTTTGTAAGCACTACTAATAGACCATCTATTATCTCTGGGTGACGAGTACAGCACTGAGCCACGCTCAGTGTGGCACTGTGTTGTTATAGGTAAGCGTGACGTTTAGCACCAGGTGCACAACTCGTCTTTATTCGTCATAAAAATTCATTTTATGTCGTCATAAAAATTCATCTTTGATATTGAGGATTGCGTGGGATTTTCGATATTAAATATTAATTTCAATAGACTGCAATTTCCAAAAAATTGAAATATTCGATCCAGGGGGACATTTTAGATACGGTAGAAACACGTGTTGAGAATAACAATCGCCATCAGTTCAATTCAATTTGAGGTGGCATTAGATTGTTGAATAGAAAAACGGCGTACCAGGAAACGGCTGGAGGTCGATACGGGACGGTAAATCAGCGGATGATTTAGCGCCGCGTGTCAAATGGGAGCCGCGAGAGACGCGGAATGCCGCGAACTTTACGATTACCCAGAACCGTGTGACGGACGAAACGCTGTCGCATAAATCAATTTAATCTCCGCCGCAAAGACAATTGGTGCGGCACGATGATACTTGCACAACAACACAACGCCAATTGATTTCCGAATCTATATACCGTGCATTTGGGTTGAATTCGCAACGGCAGCGTAGTGGCACTTACGTTGGACACGCGAAAGTTGAGCGCACGCATGAATCAAAAGAGACGTCTCTCCGCGTGGCCCGTCTCTGTATTAATGTCTAATACGGTACTGGGAGCGTGTAATTGTTGACTTTTATACGTGCCGTCTAATATAGACGGTAAATCAAAGGACGCGCTGCAAATAGACATGAATTGTATGCACTTGCAATGTGTCCTCAAAGCCTTAGAAGTGCCACGGAACCCGATAACTCAAAGGATATATTTTTTTAGAGATAAGGTGGCGAGAAGAGCAAGTCGTGCGCCTGATGGTGAGCGTCACGCCTACCCATAACAATACAGCACAAAACAGAACGAACAAAGCTTTGGGCTGAGCTAGAGATATAAGATGGTTTATCTCTTTGCCCAGTACCTACATGATGGCATCATTGCCCTTCAAATATTGGAAGGATTGGAATATAGTAGTGTTTACACATAACTGCATGGCTGAAGAATAACCGGCAATGCATTAGTACCGCCCTAGTCGGACTCTGCAAGAATCATTAGGATATGTGTCTTTAATTTGGGATCTCTATTCGAATATGTAAACGATCAATTTATCGATAAATTCGGTCAGGATCCATAATAAATTTATTCCTGTATATAAGGATAATTGATTGAATTAATTTTATTACTTATACTGTATACATGTGCGAAATTAAGGCATATTTACCATCCGTCGAGTCATGTCGTAAACATAGCTAACGATAACGACAGTTGATTGCTCTGAATTGGTCTAAAGCGGGACAGGGGTTTTTATAATTTATTAAAAAAAAACTCATCCTACAACCTACTAAAAACCTCATCAACCCGTTAGGTCTAAGATCGAAATAAACTGATGGCAATAACAAAACAAAGATTTCGGAATATTTTTTTTATTATTATATAAATAAATAATTTTTGTACTAAATAGATGCCATGAACAAAATTAATACTTAAACAGCTCTGTAAAAATTCATAGACATTACCAAATAAACCGTTAAATTGATGAAATAGTATATATAGGCGTTAGTGCATCTATAGCGAAACTCATAAACGGAGACATCAATAATAGCTAAGTGAGCCCTAACAGCTCGAGTCAAGGCGTCTGTTTAATATTTCAAGCGACTCCAGCTCAAGCTGCAGCCGTCTTAATCTTGTGTCGGAAGCGTGAGACATTGTCGGCAGCCGGTTACAAGAGAAGCCACCGTTTGAGGGACAAGCGCCCTCTATTATTCAGGGGCGCACAACGCCCGCTGTCCCAAGTCCCGTCACTAGTGCCATTATAGAATTAGATCGCCACCGCCCGCCCATTTATGTCCTGCATCTTAAGTGATAGACGCAGCCTCTTAGCCGACGCTCGGGTAAATGCCTGTGTTAGCGAATTCAGCTAACCACTCCGCTTTGATTGCGACGTTTCGCATATTCGTAATAGGTTCGATCAGGGTTCCGTAACCGTTATGCACTTTCATAACAATGTTGAATGACGGATGTTATAAGTACAAGTTGATAGATTTATCGGGATTTCGTACACCTATCGTAACCGAGATAAGTGATTGTCTGTTTTTTATTTCTTTGCTAAGCCACCGATGTCGTCTTACTAGTGAAAGATACAAAAGCATAATGATTTCTGAAATGTTATTATTACGTGTATTAAAAATAATAATTTTCCCAAGTAATCATCGTTCAGTGCCCGCATTGCGGATTGACAGCGCAGTTTCGTTAATACTTATAATACAAAAGCTCAAATGTTAGTTACAATTTTTTTTTACAGTTTGTAATTTTAAGAATAAATATTACGTTATAATATGTTTGATAGAATTTATACTACTAGACTGTGTTTTCAAGAGCTAACCTAATAAACAGACAGCGCAAAAAGATCCCCAAAGAGTTTGCTATCCGCCGAAAAAGAATTTCCATCTTGAAGTATTGGACTATTTTTATCACCAAATTATTTCGTTGAGAAGTCGCTCTGCACAAGCGACATCAAATATTAAATAACATCAAGACGCATCAGTTCCATCCACAGACAATTGAAATTGAATGCAAATAGAAGGGGGAGACATTAACGGACGCTCTTAGACGCCGGCGCTATTGACCGCAACTCGGACAACAGACGTTAGATGTTAACAGCGCGGACGGGACCGAAATAATCCGAGATGAGACGTGTACCATGAATAGTTAACTGACGCAGTTAACTGTCGATCTTGCACGAGGACATTGGTCATGGGCCAATTAGGGCCTCGGCGTCTCGCCTCCCGCGAACTGACACCACTATTAGACAGACGCGTCTGTCTATCCGTGTCGAACGTAGATTGGTCGGGCTACGGTGTACTGACACCTTGTAAGGTTACTTTGTGTTCGACGCGAGAGTCGGATGTGTGTTGTTATAGCACTAGACCAAACAGTGGTATTGAATTAAATATTGATTCTTGAAGCGAACTTCAGTCCCATTTTACAGCCTATAGCACGCACTGGAGATGCTCTAATACAGTTTGTATTGAGCATTGTAGAGCTTCATTATATCTATTTAATATGTCATCTGTTCTAAATGCAAAGCATTATTTAGAAAAAAAAATTTATTATTTACGTTTGTACCATCAATGTCAAACGTCACATTCAAAACTATAACGTATAGTACTTATGATGAAATGAAATGTCTTTGGTAACAAAACTTCTATTGGTCGATTTTCAACGTTGTTTCCAAGCACCCGTATATTAATTGTTATACATTTTTAAAGAAAATCACATGGCAGTTAAATAAAAAATCAAATGAACTTTTGATTTTTGATTTAACTTCCATTTCGGTTAGTATTCGTCGGATTATACGTGGAAGTTATAAACTGATTGCATAACAAAAGAGCAACTGAGTCTTTACGTAGAGAAAAACATTGCGACATCGAATATAATGTCAGTAAAGTACAAAAAAGCGGTTTATAAAATGTTATAAAGAAATAAGCAGTTCTGATATAATCTTTCGTTACATTTCATTTTTTGATTTATTTATGTAATGAACTTACAATTGATATATGTGTTTGGAAAACGAAGCGTAAATGAAATTATGTATAAGGGGAAAACTTAAATATTTATCGGTTTCTTTAATTCATTGTATATTATTTTTCTGTTAACACCTTAAACAAACGAAAATGGCAACTTCTTTAAAGCTCTCTTTACACAAAACATTTATTACACTTGCCATCATCCCATAGATTAGAGTTGCAGCTGCGACATTGTTTTTTTTTTTTTTTTAACTTTTTACTTGAACAAAAAGTTTTTCACACTGCGCGCGCACGTCTCTCGTCGCGGTGTCAACGTTGCGAGCGGACACTGAAAATATTAATAGTATTCTAGGAAACCCTAACGGACCTGCGAATAGCACAACTCTAACGCCAACAAAGTTCTTGGCTTATATACGATGTCCTGATTTTCATATTTTCCTGACTTTCACTTTTAGAAGCACATGCGTGTTTTAAAGGAAAGTAACATTTGTCTTCACTTTTACATCAATAAGAATCGAGTGAAACCGCATCTCGAAATAATATAACATGTTAATTAAACATCTTTCCTTTACAAAGTCTTTAGCTTAACACTTTGAGAATAACATTAATTTTATATTCCATATTTTATAATTATCTCAATGTATACTTGTAAGTGTCGCTGTTTATGTCATAAAAATAAAATTAACAACCAATACTTACGTTTTGTCGCAATCTATATCATCTCACCGTCGCGGCATCCAGAACTGGAACAAGGAAAATAGACTTTAGAATGACTGAGTTAAAAATCAAAATCGTCTAAGTATATCATAGAATTGAGGAACATCGGACTAAGAGATTTCAGTTCATTATCTAGTTCGATATAGATAACGAAACAATAAAAATTAAGCATGAGCACCGATGCAGCTCGTTTCGGGGTTAAGTTGATCGTAAAACTTAAGAATTACACACGGTTCACGTTTATCGATGATTTCATTCGATCGTAAATTTCAAACTTATCTTTGTTGCATATCGTTAGCCAGTTCTTAAGTAATAAGTCAAGCCTCGTGTGCCTGAATTAGGCTTTCGATTAAAAATGATCGATAATCGTTAACGTTTAACTGGCGATATAAAGTTGACCAGTAATAAAAACATTAATCACTTATATTATTACTGTGTAAATTTAAAAACAATTCATCGAGATTACAGTTAACGGAGAGTTATGTTCTACTTGAATTATTCGGATTACCTTTGCAGAAATCAAAATATAGGTACTTTTAAATTACAGTAATGTCACAATCACTGCACTTTTTTTTATTTATTTAATTAAATATAGTAAAATTAATTAAAATTGCATACATATAAATAGAAAAGCATATATTTAACCTACATATTTGTATATATGTATTTATGTTGTAGCTACAAATGCAAGCTCACGTCTTCGATTCTATCAATACAGACAGACCGACAGACCCAGCCAGTGCCACGCGCGTTACGAACTTTATCGAGTGGCATCGAAACATAAATATACGAGTGAAGGACATAAAGAGAAACATTACAAAAATTCCCCGATAGTCGTTCCGCGAGATCGCTAAATTTCGTCTTCGTTTTTATTTCCCGCGAGCCCCGCGGATTTGGGTATGATTCATTACCACGGAGCCGGAGTGGGCCCGCGGAACAAATAAACACGTCCAGAGCCAACAATAAAGCCGTCGTGTACAGTTACCTTCCTGTTAATTTGGCACACGCGACAATTCAATCAGTTAGCCGTGCGGATTAACGACCGACGCCGCGGTGCCCGCCGATCCAATCGATATCCTCGATGGGAATTAATATATTTTTACAACGTCAACGTCGGTCGGTCGCATTGGGACGCTTCATAGCTAAAGCGATGTTCACCACGCAACAGAATATCAATGGAAGCCTTTTGGTTACTTGTATCCTTAAGAACTGGTCAAAAACATGTTACTTTTTTTTCTTTTTACGAGATGAAGTGAGGAGAAGAGAAAGTCGTGCGCCTGATGGTCACGCCTGCCCATAACAACACAGTACCACACAGAGCATGCTTGGCTCTGTGCTACGCTCGTCACCCAGAGATATAAGATGGTCTTTGCCCTGTAATTACGCTGGCATCATTGTCCTCAAACCGACGCACAATACTGCTTACACATTACTGCTTCGCGGCAGAATATCTGGCAATGCAATGGTACCGCCCTAGTCAGATTCTGCAAGAGTCCTGTCACTGTCACACAAAAGATAATTGTTCTATGTAACAGTAATTTATTTACAATTTGAATCAGGGTTATCAGACAAGCTCTAAGTGCAAGCTTTAACTGAGCCAGTTTCGAAGAAGGTAATTTCTTGAACGCTAAGAATTTTTCAGTTTCTTTTATAAAGACACATTGTCGATACATTCATAAAAAAATTGGTGCCACAACCAAATCCTGCCAAAATATGTACATTTTTTTAGGAGATAAATTAACGAGACGAGCAAGTCGTGCATCTGTAATCGCATTTGCCCATAACAATACAGTATCACACTACATGTGCTTGGCTCTGCGTTGCAGAAATATAAGATACGAGTATCTTCCGCCCAGAAATTACGCTAAAGAGTATAGATATAACATATGGCATATATAGTATATACATACATATGGCGTCATTGCCTTCCAAACCGGAACACAGTAGTTCTTACTGATTCTGCAATAGAGTCCTACCACTTTCGAAAACATGATACACTTCATTCGGACAGATTAGTAATTATGCGTCATACAACGATGGATAATCTCACGGCGCTGTCTGGTGTAGGAACAGCACACGTGGAGGTTACCGAGTGCGATCACGCGAAAGCCGAATAAATCTTGTTATAACTCGTAAATACTCCCCTTCACTCGGAGCCGGGCCTGACTTACGTATAGCACTTGTTTAGACTTCGGTAACTTAGGGTTACCATCAAAAACTTAAGGAACCGCACTCTCTATATATTTCTTGATAAGAATTTCAACTATATTGTAACTATATCTAACTGTTTCTGTCATGTTAAGAAATAAATAAATGTTAGGAATTATATAAATAACTGCTCCCCATGGACATTGGCATTCGTAATGTCAAAAGACTAGAAATTCGTTGCTGGTCTCTATTTGAGGAACACGATTTTAAATAAAATAAAACTCTAGTTGCATAGAATGTTTCTTTTATAAAAAAAAAAGGGAAACGGACATTCATTTCGATTATTTTACAAATATTATTTTCAATCTCAAAATAGTTTAGCTTCAAGGACCCTAAGTCGTATCGGTCCAGGAATACCGTTTACAACAATTTGCGCGACCTAAATTTAAATAAAAATATCGGGAAACTTTTTTTGATTTATATAAATACTTATCCCATGTATGAATCGAGTAAGTCGATGCCCTGATATATAATGCGATGTCCGCAGACGCCAACATCCAAGGATCTTTTTTTAATGAAATAGGAGGCAAACTAGCTAGCGGCTCACCTGATTGTAAGTGATCACCGCTGCCCATGGACATTCGCAACATCAAGGGACTCGCAAATGCGTGGCCGACCTTTAAGATGGGCATAAGCTCTCTTCTTGACCCTCAAAGCGTCAGTCTACCCCATTCGAAATAATGTACCAGTATGTTTGCTCTCTTGAGATTTACAACCGCCCCGTCATCGGCGCATTCCAATAAGCCGTAACTCATCCGCGGACGAGGCACGTGACTAATTAAACTTAAGTTTGATTGCGCATCGGAATTGCATATTTAATTAACTCGAACCCGGGACGCCCGGGAGCCTGTCGTTAAAGCGCAGTAAATCGGACCCCCGTCGATCCTTAATCCGGACTTTTTCCCGGGGCCACGGCGTTTATGCGCGCCCTTGTCCAATCGGCGATAAACAGTACGAAGCCATAATAAAACTGATCCATTCTGAACTTGATATTTGAAATTATACAGCTATCGATATCAATGTGTTTATATTAATTTTGCCGGTCTAAATATTTCCACATGCACATGTTAACACACTGAATTACCCGAGTACACTGGTGGATATTGTCAAATAGCATGACGTCGCCAATTTTAAATCCTGTTTTATGGTTGTTGCACAACAGGAATAAATCAATAAAAACAATAAGTAAAGCATGTAAAATATAATGCCAATTTTATGTTTAATGAAAAGAAATCCACAATACACTTATTTTTAAATTTTGTGAAGATATTTGTTTGATCGACCATTTGTTATTTGTGGTTTTCAGAGCACTTACAACATCAAAAAGATTTTAAAGTCATTATCAAAACGAAATTAAATATATTTATAACGTATATAAAAGTAGAGAGAAAGAAAAGAAAAAGCTCTTTTACATTTTGCTATCATTGACGACAGGACAATGAATATTAATAAACCACCAAGTGGTAATTCATTAACAATTATTTTTTCCATGATTGCATGGTACAACGAATAAAGCCCATGTTTATAAACCACACACGTCCTAAACTTCAAATTTTTGTACAAAACCTAATGAGAGTATAAACAATCGGCTTCACTACCATTTATACCACAAAAATAGGTATTGATTTTTTATAGGTATTGTAAATTAGGTATTGATTGGTGTCTAGCGTTCTCAACACAATCTAAATAGACAGAAATAGTTGTATACACCTTTTCCAAGCAAATTAAATCCATCGAAACCTTATATAATTCTCATCAGATAACGACAGCTTTGAGGAATACGATAATTAAAAAAAAAACTTTTAAAGTGACGTAATTGATAGCACTCAAACCTACAACTATAGATAGCCATCCAAGCCTTTATTTCCTTTCTGGAAAAAAAAGTTGCAGAAACAAAGAAGAAACACCGTTACAGAAGTGAAGATAACCCGGAACGCGGAAGAAAATTACCTCCAGCCGGTAACGCGAAAGCAATTTTGAGTTTATCGTCAAAAACAATCGGGGACGCGGAACAACGGCGGTTATACTGTAACTTATCGCACAAAATGTTGAATCTATCGAAGACTAGAAAGCACCGTTTCGCTCCGTTCTATTAAATTAGAATAGAGACGGGATCTCGCTCGAGAGCGGACCCGAGACTTTGGGGTTTTGGGTCTGTATAGTCAGTATATTTAACATTTTATTTCTTAGGTTGTTCTAAGTATTAACCAAAGGGAGGAATAACCTTTTCTTATAAATATAGTGTATATAATAGCTCGAGGTTTTTATAGACTGGATATACATATTTTAGCCAAATTGGAAATGCTATTTTCATGTTGGTGATGAGATTTCATGATAAAATTTTTAATATGCATATAAACCATTTTAAGTCATCGATTCGTATAAAGGTAAATATTTAAAGGTAAATTGACTTTTTTAAATAATTGATTTTAAAATTTTTATAATTATCTAAAGATATTTTTGTTTTTTCCATAAAAATACTCATTTTTAGCAGTACAAATAAAACAAAGACAACTGCACCATGATTTTTTAGATATCCGTTTTTATTTGCAGGCGTCGAATTTAAACAATGATTAGCACTATGTAAAATGCTGTCACTTACCTAAAACCTAAGGAACATGCAATTGTACACGGGTAACATGCACTCTTGTTTTTGTTTACGAGTGAGATGCACCAAAAGATATAACATTATATTTGTCTAAGCTTCAGTATCAAAGCTGGCCTGCTGCCCTTCAGACCCGGGCATAGTATCGCTCTAACATAGCCGGCACAAAAATAGCCGATAATTCAGTGGAACCACTCCAGGCGGCATATCTAACATTACGCTTCAAATTAGAACACAGTAGTTTCGGTTCAAAGAGTATAGATATAACACAATGAGGCACAATGTTATTATGGGCAGGTGTATCGCTTACAATCAGGCGCGCGACTTGGTCGTCTTGATTTTAACTCGTAAAAAAAATCTGGACAATGTAAAGGATATGTATGAAGGATAACGTAAATTTTAATCACCACCATCGGTCAGAGAACCGAAGCGAGCGCATCACTAGCCAGCTCCCTCCTAAAAGTCGTGAAACGAGCGATCGGCGCGTACAAAAGATAAATTTGTTGTATCTATCGATTATGATACGATAGAGATTTCTTTGCGGTTAACAAAGCGTTTTCGTATCAAATCACACAATTAGAAGTGATCGGTTGTATGGTCTGTCGGTCGCTTTGTCGGCGCGGCTTGTCATTGCTGAAAGTACTTGCCGCATCGGGCCGCGAGTGACGTACCTTTTTAACATGTTAATTGCTTTTTACTGTGAAAATACAGTTATTTCATCACTCATTATTTTCTTGGTGGAGGGGTTCAAGAACCAAAAAAGTTAAAAGTATATATCTTGAATTGAGACATAATAGAAATAATTGAGTGTAAACATAGTGAATAATGAGTAAATTTCATAGCTCGGTGAATGTCCTACACGACAAAAGAGATAACAGAAACTAAAACGGTTCCAAGCCACCGCTGGACATCAAGTTAATTTCTAGAGCACAAGGTTATACAAATAAGCCAAGGAGCTAATTATAACAAACGGGTATGCAGTTCACGTACACACCTATAAAGAGACTATACAAATGTATCAAAGTAAATGACTAGCAGTTATTTTTGATATCTATTATAACAAAAGTATTAACTCATTCAAGATAGCACATATTTTTGGATACTGTCCCCGGAATCCAAAAACGTTTATTTATTTATTTAAATTTTTATTTTAGACCAGTCTTGTTCTAACGGCCGCTTCTTCCATACTGACTAATAACTGCAATTCAAGATCATTCCAAACACGATGTGCAGTCGGTCTTTGTAGGTTGGAAGTGAATTGCACACACGACTTGCATTTGGTCTAGAATGGGTTAAGCAAAAAAAAATTACGCTTACATCCATTTCGTGTTGTATATGATAACATAACAAAAACAAGACACTTTAACTGATCTGCTGTCAATAAGGCTTCGAGAGACGTTAATTTTTCATCCACTTTCACAACGGTACGAATCACGCGGGCGCAGAAGGAACGGGCCAGCGGTGTTTGGCATCGCAGGGCACGGACAAGCGCTGTCGGCTCAAAGGAATCACAATGATCGGCGCGACGGCCATGACCGGGCGCTTTGTCGCCTGTCACTCCCAAAACGACACGACGGCGTGATGATAACGCGACGCACGTGCTCGATTAACACGTAAATGTACAACCACACCGGATGGTATTGACGAACGTCACGCTTCAAAAACAATGGGTCAGGAACTACCGCCAGAACTTTTACCACGACGTGTTACCATTTATTTTGGTTTTCGGTTCATAACAATACCTTATGTGGTGGAGATAGCCATCGACATGTCACCCCAAAATTTTAATTTTAATAGTCAAACTTATTTTTCGCCGGTGCATGTTTGCTATCTTTCTTAAAAACAAATAAAAATTTATAGTTTATGAATGAAAATGTTGTAGGAGAAATACAGTCGAAGTAACATATACTTTTATGTTATAACATAATAATATATTAAAAAAGTCATAAATCGCGCAATGATAATTTTAAAAGTAAAATGAGTGTGATTCGATCAATGGATCAAAATATAACACATTGGAGTTCGTTAATTTATAATAGTTTAAATGCAACACTCTGAATTAGTTTTACACCTAATTTTAAAATACCGTAACTATTTTTTAAAAACGCTTAAAAACTCAGCATCGTTAATGATTAATTGTGTAATAAATAATGAAAGTGATCATTATATTTTTAATTAAAAATAACTCAGTGAATGATTGAGCACAATAAAATCGAATACATTTTGCGTTTCATTACATCAAACTAAATAAAGCAACAAAAACTAATAGTAGGTTGTCAATCATACCCAAAATGATATCCCATTGACAGTGTCTAATTTATATTATTCATTTGTAACAATAGTTTATTTTGTTATAATTAAAACTCTTGTATCAAACATCCCCTACGATGAGTTTCTCGATTCGATTCATAAAACAATACCAAAACGATTACAATAAAACAATACCAAACTATCAACGGTTGGGATTCCATTTGAAGTTTAATTTTTCTTTCGTAACGTATCGGAATAATAAATATTTATCACTGGCATTCGTAAAAACGAATGTTATAGCTAACATCGGCTAACGGTACGTGTGTGTGCACATCGACCCGAACTCGCGTTTCGACAAATTTGCTTCGCAAACAGAACTCGAACGGATGGCAAACAAACGAGCAAGGCGGTCGGATTGAGAACAAACAGTTGCGGTGCCGATAGGTGGTTCGGGTACCGGGCGGGCGAGAGACCGAAAACAGCCACGTCATTATTTTTCTATTTGGTACCACGTCACACAGATGTCGACGAACGATCCCCGGAGGAGGCATCATTCGATTCGGCATTCATTCTGCCACGTTTCATTATATTGCACTAATCCTTAACAGCAAAAGCTAACGTTAGAGTTGAAAACACATCTATCTTCCTCCTCTCTATTCGATGTTTTTTTTTGTTCATCTAGTGCCATCTTTATTAATATTCGCGCTTTATTTTTTTTTTCTCTATGCAAAGAAGGCTACTACCTCTATAAACGAATTTCATTCGTCACATATCTATTACGCGTATAATTAACTCAAATTTGTAAAAGCAAGCTACAGTACAACATACAGTGTTTGTATTTATGGTAGTTAACAATGAAAATGTGGCTAGATTTAACTAATATCATTGATAAAATCTGTGTTTTAATTTCGACATATAAACGATAGGCCCTTTAAAAAATAATCAAAAAACTTTACACAATAACAAAAAAAAAAACATTAAATATCGTCCAACTAAAATAAAGATAAGGAATCTTTTATAATCTGTGTCAAACATGCAAGCTGTTTACAGTGTAGGAAACGTAGTAAAATTTACTGAGGCATGAACCTTAGAGCTCTATCATACATACAGAAGCGTTGCTTCTAAATAAAGCCGACTCCCGGTTACCTCATTGGAAAATAATTATGCAGACGATTAACTACTTCTCTTTTGTGTCGAGTAGCAGAATATATTGTAACAGGAATACGATTATTGGTTCAATTCTGCGTTAAATTTAAACTTATAACACGGCGTATCAGTAATCAGTAATTAGTAGAGAAACCACTTGAAACTACTACGCCACCAGTGTAATTTAAACAAATCAATCGTGCGTCAGTCAACAATTATCAAACTATGTTCATACAATATAATAG
>DWGO01000049.1:0-17685 GCA_018247635.1 Eurytides dolicaon deicoon
CCCCAGTCGGACTGATACTGCTTCAGAAGCAGTCTAATTTTAGTAGTAACTTTTTAAAAGTTTAAACTGATGGTAGTGAATCCTCTGATTCAAAACCACCAACATAATTTTGATTTTAAAAAATCTATCAAAAATAAACAATCTCAAAATTAAAAACAAATAAAACTTCTTGTTTTTGGATCAAATATGTCAAACTCGTTGTCTGCTTCCAAAATATCGACAATTTCAAACAAAATAAAAATTCAATAAAATCTATAAATTAGTTTTATTTTAACAATAGGCAGATTTCGCGTAAATACAAGAATATAGTTGTTAAACCTTAAACTTACTTAAAACCAGTAGCTGTAAATTTGAAGATATCTGTAATGGTGTAAAGCAATATCTATTAGAAAAAAATCTTCCACTATAAGTTAGTATTATTTCTAATAAAGACTCGTTTGCAACAAGTCAGTAATTCTTTTTATGGTCAATGTATACGCATGCATTTTTTTCCAAACAGGTGGTAAAGGTTATTTGTGTTGACGTCAAAAAGAGATTGTAAACCAATCCAATTTTAAATAAAAATTTTTGACTTTGACTTTGATTTTGACTTTGAATGAAGAATTAGGCGTCATGATATGTAACGGAATATCACATAAGAATAACATAACCTAAAAGTAAACTTAAGATGAAAGAATCCTCGTCGTATGTAATGTAACGTTTTTTTTATTATCAATTGAACTAATAGAAGTAAAAATAAAACCGTCATATCTTCAATATTTCGAGAAGAATTGTGAAAATAATGAATTTTCACAGAGCACCAGAGCACATGCGATGAATTATTCCCTATCGTCCTTCAGCATTAAATGTACATTAAAATTATTAAAAATAAGGTCACTATTGTGTTGTTTTATTTTAACAACACAGTGCCACACAAAACCTACTGCGCTCATACCCTGTGATTTAAGATGTTTTATCTAAGTCCCCATTAATTACGCTGGTGTCATTGCCCTTCAAACCGGAACACAGTAGTGTTGTTTAAACACTACTACTTGGCGGTAAAATAACTGGCAATGTGCCATCCCAGACGGACTATTTATAAGCGCCTTAGTTCTTACTTAATTCTTTGAAAGGGTTACAATATTCATCTTTCGACTTGGCTTCATTGAAGGGAATATTGAATGTAATTACGTTAATTCTATTCGTACTTCTAGCAACCTTCAGACCTGGATTATAATCGAGAGTCCTTCTAATATCTACGGAGCGATTTATTCCCTGCGACACAACATTTTACAGGGATAATATTCCAATCTCCGAAGCGGCAGCAGTCATAAATTCAATTTAATGCTTTATTAAACGCTTACTTTCTCGTTTCTAACATTTATACGATGGAAATATTATTAACAATAACAACGCTATGCATATATCTGCAAGGACGTCTCGCAGACATCTAACGGATGAAACATTCAAAAACACTTTATTATTTCTGCCAACTGAATTAGCTTCTGTGTTTAACAATTAAGGTCCGTATGTACTTTTTGTTTCTTATCTAATTTTTATAAAGATTGAAGTATACGTGGAGTTTTATAAAATTGAAAATTTTTAAGGCCCACAATTTTGCTATGATTATTTAGGCTGTTAAAACATGTGCCCGTTTGTTAGAATTATTAGCAGGGACTATTTGATACATAAGTGATTAATGTATAATGACAAAATGTTTATAGTATTAGAAGAGGAAATAAATAGTAAATCTTATCTAGCCCAACCGACTTCAATTAGCACTAAAAATATATGCTTGCTAATGTGTCTATTTCACTCACATCACAAAGTTAACAATTAAGCATGATAACTACGGATTATGATTGAAGCAAATAAGAATATTGACCTAATTTCATTTTGTTGACCAAATTCTTGCATTAGTTAGGAAAATAAGGAATAAATCTTTTACTTCTACTATATTCACCGTTTTTAAAGGTCTGTAGATTTTTCCTTTCAACAATTCATAGTAGAAAATATAAAGCTCGTTAGCAGCACAGTACCTCGGGCTTCCTGTTACAAAAACAATTTCACCTAAAAGAAAAGAGAATGACATCGCAACGAAATGCCCTTGTTGAAAAGCTGAAATGTAATATGATAAAGGTTGCTTCAATCTCTCTAAAAATAAAATAAAATAATGCCAACAATTCTTTTCAACTTTTTGTGCCGTGGGATTTGAACGTTTGTTTTTCACAGAAAAGAAATTTGCAAAATTAATTCTTTAAACCCCCTAAAATACTTTCTGTTACCAGGATCATTAGCTTTTCAAGGAGATAACTTCGTGTTTTCACTGATTGGAACGGGATGATTTTTTAAGTAAGGACTCTTGAAGAGCCCGATCTCTAGTCTGGTTCTGCATAAGTTTTTTACACGCGAATCTATTGAATGATTCAGAGCCACTATTTAACACCTTTATCATTATTTGATTTTATTTGAAAGACTAAGCTGTGCTGTGTCATTTTATTATTGCTAAATAATCCTATGCAATAATTTTGTTCTGCAAATTGCAGTTTAATCTTTTAGTGGTCGAATCGTAATTGAATAAAACAGAGGCGTGTTGTTAGACTGGGTATTTACTAATACGATTTTATATAATTATGTATGTATATTTGAATGTTAGTTCACTTTTAATTAATGACAATGGTTAATTCTGTTTTAATTTATATATTATTTTATACATTTCAATTACAGCAAATACCTTAATGTTGGGTAGAACTCAAATTAATTATACGTATGTGGTTTTGCTTCAATGAAAATTTCTAGGTATTTTCTATTACCCAAGCTTTTCTATGGTAAATATAACATTCTTTGTACTCGTTTGAGGTTCGTCTTGAGGTGGTACCACTTGCCAGCTAATTACTTTATTACGGTTTGAAGAAAAATGGTGCCAGTACTGGGAATATCGATGGAACATCTTAAATATCTAGATGGCGAGCGCAGCGCAGAGACAACGTGTTCTGTGTGTTATGGGCAGGAGAGTCGCTCACCATCAGGAGCTCGACTAGCTCATCTCGTCACTTTATTTAATAAAAATAATTCGGCTTGTGTGCAATTACGGTTGCCGTGTGAATAATATTGTGTGTCAATAAGTGAATTTTGAGTTTGAATTTCTATCAATTTAATCCACCAAATGGAATCGATTCTGGTCATTTGCATCACTTACCGGTTTTGATTCTCGATATTTCGACGCCCGTTAGTAAATCAATCAAAACAGTTGCCATGGTTTCAGAATCCTGTTCAATATTTGTTTTTCGAAGCGAATTACTTTACAAAGTACATTCTTCCATTTTTAATTAATCGTGGTTTTTATAATTTTACAAGTTAACTGTTACTATAGTAACAGTTGATTAGTAAAGTGTATTACAGATATATTAAATTAGACCCCTCATCACCGTGTTCTAGAATCTATAGTTTAGTACAGTGTCACAGCTTAAACTGCCTCCGTGGTCCAGTGGTACAGGCCTGCTCTTTACAAATTGGAGAGTAAAAGTCGGTCCCGGCTACTTGGACTACTCGTTCGTCGTTTAATGTATCCGTCTATGCGGCTGGTCTCTCTCCGGCCGTATTGAGTATCCGTCCTATCGTTCTCTGATATTAAAGTGATATTTGCGCAAGCGTTTGTTCATTATAATATATCCCGCGCAGTCGGCATTGGTCGGAAGGACATAGTTATAGTTAAGGATTATTTTATGAGTAGATTTATTTTTTATCGATAAATATAAATTTGAATCTAGTCTCGGTTGATATATGATGAGTAGCATTTGGACTTGTACATGAAAGCGTAAAATAATAAAAGATTGATAATTAAACTAAAAAGTTATAGAATAGAAGTCATTAATTTCGAAAATATATTTTATTAACATTCTCGGATATTGGTTGCAATACATAACATCATTCCCACTTGAGACATTCGAGAGGGAAACACAATTTAGCCAAATTTATGGTTCGGGTTAAGCTGCAAATTCTTGCAATGCAATTTGCAAAGGACCATTGAAGCGCGATTCCAGTAAGATCAATAAATTGCCAAACGTATCGCCCATTTGTTACCTGTTTGGACATTTGCAAATGTCTCAAATGATTATTGTTCATTATTGAACTGATTCAAAAACGTGTAATAGTAAACTAGGCTTTTCCCACGAGTTTGCTTACGTAAGTTTCGTTATCTAGTGATTTTTAATTTATTTTAGATTTTGTTTTTGGATAAAAAGTAACGTTTAAACAAGTATGTCAATTATCGTCACAAAAATAATGTCCATGCGGATGACCACGTGAATTTGTTTCTATGTTGCTACGAAAGAGGACAAATCTACAAACTAACTTTCGGGTTTATAATATTAGTAAAAAGGATTGATACGCTTGGTTTTTTTTTAATATTTTTAAGGGAAAAGCGGCGAGACGAGTGATAGTAAGCGACACACTTGCCCGTACTAACACAGCAATACATTTAAAAATATTTTAAACATCATCATGCATAAAGCAACATTGCTTCAAACCTGCGTTCCGGTTTCTAAGGCATTGTTGCCTTTTTGTGATGCTTCACGTTACTAATTTGCGGAAGAATAACTGTCAATGCAGTGGAAATACTCCAGGCGGACTTTAAAAAAGAGTCCTACCACTTACAAAAAACTTAGTCAATAAAGAATACATATAGGTATATGGGATGAAACTTTATTAAAAAATGGTAAACATACATACAATTGAACAATGTTTATTGAATTAACAATATGAATAAGCATTCAAGAATACAGATCGTAGAAAATGCGCGAGGCTCGTATGCAAATTATCTGAAAGGTTGTTTGATCCGACCGACATTTTTATTTAAATTCAGTTTTTGATGTAGAGTGATTATCAATGTAACATAGATTTTATTTCATTGGACATAACAGATTATTTTATAAATAAAAAAAGTATTAACTAATTTTGTTAAGTGGTAGGACTCTTTCAGACTCCGACTGGGGCGGTGGTACTTAGTGGCAGATATTCTGCCACCAAGTAGTAGTGTGTAAGCAGTCTTGTGTTCTGGTTTGAAGAGATAGGCCATCTAATATCTCTGGGTGACGAGTGCAGTACAGAGCCAAATGCGCTCAATATCACACTGTGTTGTTACGTGCAGGCGTGACGCTTACCAAGAGGCGCACGAATATCGTTCGTCTCTTCACTTTATCTCGTAAAAAAACTGATATTGATATTTCATAAATTTTTTGTTCAGCGAGAAAATATAGTGAAAATTTTTTGCTTATTTATCAAACGTCCACAAATTTTTCTATATCATATGTAGTGATCTTATTAAATATAGGATCTTCTAAAATGTTTTATTTTGTTTTTTTTTGTAAAAAAAATCTGTTGCGAGTCAACAGTGACAAAAAATTTATTAATATTATAAATTTAACGATATGTTTATTGGTTTATACTTTATGCGAGAAAGAATTGAAAAAATAAAAACTAAGGAGGCGATTGAAACTTTAAGCTACATTGTGGGGAGCTAAATAAATGAGTGTATAGATGTAAAATTTTTCAGATATTGTCCTCTATTACCTGCAGTTTCCGATCTACATGTCGCAATATTAGAGAATATCTAACACCAAAAAAGTTTGAGAAACACTAGCACATATTACAAAATAATAATTTTGAACTGTTAACTTATAACTACCATGATTAGATCCGAAAGTCAATAGCAGTACGCTATCACTATTTGCGTAAGTATAATATCTGATCGAAATAATATTGTAATCTCACAGTATTACGTATGTAATACTTATTTAACATATTGTTCAATGCTCGCCTATAGGAGCAAGCGCAATTTCAATGAAATTTTTAAAGATCCTGCCATTGTTGCTTATAGAATGACTGACATTAATATGCATTATGCGTATTGTAATCAATCTCACTACTGAACAATAGAGGTTAATATGGTTTAAGGTATATGTATAGTCAGCTAACCGCTTGTTTCTAATTTGCTAGAAATCATATGTTAATTTCTATATGAATAATAATAGGTATATCTATTTAGGCAATGAAACTATTCATTATGAAATAAAACCAATTCACGGGTTTCGTAGTGTTTTGAATTTTTACCGAGTTAAAGTGAAGAGACGAGCGAGTCGCGCGCCTGATGGTAAGCGTCACACCTGCCCATAACAGTAACACACGGAGCGTGCTTGGCTCTGCTCTGCGCTCGTCACCCAAAGATATAAGATGGTCTATCTCTTTGCCCTGTAATTCCATTGCCCTTCAAACCGGAACGCAGTAGTGCTTTCACACCATTGCTTGGCGGCAGAGTATCTGGCAATGCCACTGCATTTCCATGGTGCCGCCCCAGTTGGACTCTACAAGAGTCCTAACACTTTCAAAAACATTTTCTCTGCGTATCGAATCCTTTAGAGCGTTCATGTTTACGGGACAGACTGAGATAGTAAACATTAAATGTCATAGTAATCCCAGGCTGTCGTTAACTTTACAGTTATATTTATTTTTGGTCCGATCTATGCCGAACAAAAATATATAAATAAAAAAAGTATATTTGTTTTATTTAATAATGATCAGGAAATGACTAAATAAATATATAATTTACGTTTGAGAATATTATCTATGTTCAAACTAATATTCATATTTTATTTTCACCGTATTATTCAAATCCACCTGGTGGTTAGTGGCGACGTAGCAGTATGAAATAATTACATACATTGCTCAATATAAACCGGCTTACGATTAAAGAAGTATAAGAACTGTGTTACATTTATATTTCGTAAACGTACATACATATATTTCAATAAAAGATAATGATTTCATAGTTGCGTCTATTATAAAAAGGTTTATAATATCATTGATATATCCTCTGCTATACTACTAGTTTCTGATTCAAAAGCGAGTAAAAAAGGCAAGAATTGATTCTGTCGTGAAACTACAAGGCACTTTTTAATTTCTAATATTAGTCAAATTTTTGAGCAAACATTGATATTTCGTCTCGTAAGATAATGTATTTTTACCTTGGCTACTGTGATAAGTTAATGATGGTAAGCAAGTTTTAATTAAGAGAACCTGACGAGCCTTTTCAACAATGAGATGAAAGCGCCACGAAAAGATCTCGTTTAACCACAAGCTTCCGCCTTTTGTGCCTAGTGAAGGGCTAATATTGTTGATTAAATTTTTTAAGTTATTTTTCTGTGTACGTTATTATTATACATTCCGTAATAAATAAATTTACGGATTTCATCGCTATTCAGATTAGGTTTTTCATCGACATTTCGAATACTTTATAGTAACAGTCTGTCTTTTGACTGTGAATTCTTAAATGTGTATTATATAATAATGCATTTTTAAGGTTTCTTTCAGCACTATTATTTCTTAAAGACATACCAGTGTGTGTTCTATAAAAATAACATTGTAAATAAGATTAGTGTATGTGAATAATTCATTAAATAAAATATAAGTTGTTTATGGTTTAATTTAAAGAAATAACTGTGTATTTATGGGTAGACACTACTTGCTCTCGTTACTTTGTTTACCCTCAAAGGCTGGCAACGCCTTTGCTAGTCCCTTGACATTCCCCTCCGATGGGTTCCCGCCTTATCGTGGTGTAGGTGCTCTAGTAACCATGGCCTGGTCACCCATGGTGAAGCTAAGAGGAACCCCAACACAGCCGGACGGTGGTGTAGGGTTGGTCAGAGGAAGCATTCCGGGTTTGCTCTTGAAGCCCACTTATAGAGGGGGTTGAGGGGGCAGGTTGAGAGTGGTGTAAAGCCAAAACTTCCTGTCTTTTGCAGACAAAGTGGAGTCGCGGGGGAATGGGACTGTTGGTATTGCGTAGGCTCTCCTTATCCCCCGCGACTAATTTGAGTCGACTGCTGACGGCGACACCTAACAATCTTAAAAGTAAGATAAATAGGTGGTGAGAAGATGATTGCTTGATGAAGTCGTCTCGATGGGGATCGTTTAATGTTCTCTGTGCATTATCTCCTTACGGTCGTTTTGGATATCCATTCAATTAGGCTATAAGAGTAAAGGAAGAGTGCTAACTAGCGAAGAATGTGAAAAGTGCGCCTTATAAACTCACTCTGGGATTGCTTCACAGGATATTGAAACATCATCTTGTATGAAAGTAACGAGTCACTATATATTAAATAATCACAGCTTGTGTAGATCACACAAGAATATCTAATCATCACATAAGAAGAGATCGGCGTTCGCGCTTCCGTGTTTTGTCCGGTAAGTGAGGTGACCGGATACCCACCCCCTCCCCCTCTCCTTCTAAAACAATGGTAGCAGTTAATATCACTGTACAATTACCCCAAGTGGGTACCATCAACTACAATGTTGGGAATCCCCCGCCGAGCGCCGACGGTCAATACACTCGAAGCGCGGGCGCTCAGGCTGCCCCACGTATTTGAGGGAGGGGGGGGGATTGCTGATCTCAGATTGATCCACCTACACGAGGCAAACAAAGTAAGACTACTACGGCACCTCTCACAACGCTCATCGTGGATTTCTGTATCATAAAAGTTACTTTCTGTATCATAAAGGTTACATTCCAACCTTAATGCCGTCCACTACCACCTTGAGACGGTAAAGCCGGCCTTACTTTTTCTTACCGAGCCACAGATATCTTCTCCGGCCCATGCATCCTATTTCTCCTGCCCGGGGTACAAATTGGAACACACATTTGTGCCGCGGGCCTTGTTGTTCGTGTACGTCCGAGAGGATATCTGCTCTCGTCGCTTCGACAATCTTGAAGGTAGGGTACGTTAAAAAGGAAACGCAAATAATAAAAATAATAATAAGTTTATGCAGCAAGTAACCAAGTGAATATTAACCAACATAACATGCTTATAATTTTGGTTCCGTGACTTCCATGATTATGTATAAAATAAAAAAGTCCCGCGTTGTTGCCATGGATAAAATATCTTTTGCCAATTCTGGGAACGAATCGTATTGAATAGCGACCGATTCACTCGAGTAAGCTTCGGCAAAAGTAATAACGGGATCGCACTATCATTCTGAAACGTCCTAACCACATCTCTGGTCGAATGACTTCAATAACTCTCCGTTTAACATTTCAGATTGAAATCATAGGTTCGAACGGCTCTACCTTCTAAGCGTCTGTTTTGTTAAATATTAAGTTTTTTAGTCAATACCTATTTTAAGTAATTATACGTGGCCTTAATTTTACGAATTTTGTAGCTATAAGCTTTTGGGGTGGTACTACTGCATTGCCAGTTATTCTACTGCCAATTAGTAGTGTGTAAACACTACTGTTTTCCGGTTTGAAGGGTAACGATGCCAATGTAATTACTGGGCATTGAGATATAACATTTTAAATCTCAGGGTGATGAGCGAAGCGCAGGGCCAAACAGTGTTTGTATGGCACTATTTTGTTATGGTCAGGCAACAAATTACCATCAGGTACTTAAACTGTTTTTGGTGTTCTTTTTTGTCTCATTAATTAAAAAAAAACT
Organism: Eurytides dolicaon deicoon; assembly: GCA_018247635.1. Taxonomy (NCBI): domain Eukaryota; kingdom Metazoa; phylum Arthropoda; class Insecta; order Lepidoptera; family Papilionidae; genus Eurytides; species Eurytides dolicaon. Next base: position 9,468 of record DWGO01000049.1, read on the forward strand.
GTCATTGAAATGTTATGATCATAAGCGGACTTTGCAAAAAAGTCCTATCACTTAGAATTGGTGAGCACATTGAAGATCAAACACTGAACTTTCGTCCAACTTTCAAAAAGGTTCTTTGACTTCTGGCCCCATTAAGTACTTTTACGATCTTTATCAATGTGGCCGCATTCATTTCCAGATTGCGCAGAAGTTTCGGGAAAAATATTTAGCTACGGCATTTCATATTTCGTAGCCGACTCATTCATCTGTTTTATTTGCAATGAAGAGAGGTTTTATTTGATCACTCAATAAAAGTTGAGGGAACAGGCGATGTTTCTGTGACAGTGACTACGCCGGGCTGTCTCAAAGAAAATGTTGGTTAAAATTATTGCAAAACCGCACTGTCTAACTAATTGCCAATTTGTTATAATGTAGATATCAAAGCAAGGAATTAAATGATTAATAGGGCTCTTTTGTAGAGTCCGTCTGAGGTGGTACCACCGCAGTGCCAAATAATCTAATGCCAAACACTGTGCTGTGCTTGTAAACGAGCACAGTCCTGTTTGGCAATAGATTAAAGTAAAAATTAAAGTTAATAAGCGTAGAGCCGAGTTGTTCTGTAAGGCACTGTTTGAGTGCATGCGCGTCACAATATATGTAATTATAGATAATATTACTTGATACATTGAAAATTTTCACTGTTAAATTTGAACTTTGCTTAACTTTGACCTGCCCTAATAACTAATATTTCCTTCAATTTTATTCTATATTATTTATATAATTAATATTTAAAGGAAAAAAAGCAATAATAAATTCGTTTTTTTCCTTTATCTCACACTTTAATTTACGTTTAATATATAATATAACTAATTAAATAATAGAAAATCAATTATGACTACTTCGCTAGTTCACCTACTTATGAAAGATATCATTAACAAAGCTTCCTCATTTATAATATTAATACGCTTGTGAAATTAGATCCTCAATCTAAATTCCTAGGTCTGGCATGTTTGTTGGCTGATTCACTTCATAGCCTTTCCGTTTAAACTATATTTTGAAGCAAATCTAATGCGAAGTGTCGCGTTTAGAAATTTCGTTGAAAGTTGAGCGTGTCACTGACGTAGTGTAATCAAAGTTCCAAACTTTATACGAATACGAACACTGGGGAGTAAGCCGCTTCGATCCACTGCGATTACAGATTTTACTCTTTAAGTGGTAGGACTCTTATGCAGAGTCTGTCTGGGGTGGTGCCACTGAATTGTCAGTATAAGTGTAATCAGGGTGTGAACATAACTGTGTTCCGGTTTGAGGGGCAATGACGCCAGCATAATAACCTAATTTTTAGATAGGTATACCATCTTAAATCTCAGGATGTTTGGTTATTTATTTATTGAGACAAAAACGTGTTGAGCGCAGCGTAGGGCCAAGTATATTTTGTATGGCACTGTGTTGTTATGAGCAGCCGTATTGCTTACCATGAATAGTAAGTAGTAAATTGTTTTGTCTTTACGCGATACTATTTGTTATAAAAATAAATCATTAATCATTAAGAAAATTGTTTTAAATATTTAAGAAATATTTACACCTCACAGTGTTCTATGACTTTTCTTAAATTCAACCACTTTATGAAACACTCTCTTGCAGCAGTTCAACTATGATGCAATCCAATGTTTTTAAAAGATTTACTAGGAACGAAAAACATTTTATTCAGTATATTTAACGAGCTCTCGTGATGATTCATTTTTAAATAAATTAATTCTCATTGAAGAAACATCTCCAGTGAGTCATTTTCGAACTGGTAGAGGAATGGATTTTTTTATCACAGCCCTTGGACTATAAACATGTCAATAAAATTTATGAATGTTAAAATGTGTCTATGTAAATATTTATTTAGTTTAAATAAATATTTATATAAAGAAAATAATTATTTACATACATACATAGTCCATCCATCCATATATAATTTTTAGTTTAGGCCATTAGATATAATGCGTCACTATATAAATCACAAGAAGCCTTAACCACTTTGTCGACAGGGTTTTTAATTTTCTTTACTATAGACTTTTATTTATTTCAAGAAGTCAGAGAATCGAGTCGAAGATATACGTTTTTATTTTTTTTCTATCTGTCTACCAGTCTGTCTGTTCGAGATAATATCTTAGAAACTAAAATAAATTCCCACTTTTTGGAGTTATATTATTCCAACTTAATATTTAGTTTTTAAAAGTGTTAGTACTCCTTTACAGAATCCACCTAGGGTGGTACCACTGCTTTGCCAATTAATTTACCGCCAAGCAGTAGTGTGTAAGCATATGATACCAGTGTGGTAATTACTGGGCAATGAGGTGGACCTACTTGTCGCAGCGCAAAACCAAGCAAGCACGTTATGTATTGTACTGTGTTGTTAGGGGCGGGGGTGACGCTTACTATCAAGCGCTCGGCTTCCTCGTCTCGTCATATTATCTCCAAGAAAACTTTTAAGCAGAGTCTGAACAGGGACAGAAAGACATTTTGTGGTGAAGGAGAACGAAGTGAATGCAAGTGAATCTTTTCACAATTACATCGGTATAGCACGTGCTTATTTACTACGGCGGACAAAAAGGGGATAAATATGCTAACATTTACTACAATTATATTTAATTCAATACAATTTTTGCAAGTGCATAGGTATGTAGGTACATACGTATATACAGAATAAGGAAATTTGCCTTCCGCGGCATCATAATTTCAAGACAACCTGATTAAACGAGATAAGTCAGATTTTACGAGCGCCTATAAAGGGAGACGTTTCATACAATTGCCTAATTTGATTTTCTTGTACTAACAATATGTAGAAGAGTATGAACTCTCATATGTATGTAGCCAAATTACAGCGGAAAATTTACGTATTTGCAACAATTTAAAAATTAATATAATAATTCCATCTTTTTACACATTTTGTATAAAATTATGAAACATAGTTACTAAAACTAAAAAAACTACATGTTATAATTTAATTTTTTATTCACTTCTTAACACTTTTGTCAAACCTGTGTTTGAAACCGTCTTGCCACACAGGTTTTAAAACCTTTATATAAAGGTTTCAAGACTTTGCTAGACAAGCTTTATACTGTTGTATTTAGGCTTGAAACATTATCTTCCCTGAACTCAGAAAGTGTAACATTATACATTAAAATATTTAACTTTATATTTTTAATAAAAACAAGATTTATTGCCTGATCACTAGCCTACTGATCACTAGAGAACCAGACTTTAAACATTTCATTCTTTCACGGGCCTGAGTATACGTATATATAATAATATTCCGCAAGATTTCTTGAATCTACCACTTGGATCTTTTAAAATTAAAATCAAAAATATTTTATTACAAAAAGCTTATTGTACAGTCCAAAAGTTTCTGGTAGATCAAAATGTATGGATTTAAGTTAATTGACTCGTATTTGGGATAGCTATTCCATTGTATAGTAAAACATTGACACAATATTTTAAAACTATTGAGTTTCTTGCCGGCTCTTCTCAATTCAAAACAATTCAAAAGTGCCTGTAAAGCTCTATTTGAAAAAAGATATTTTGATTTGATTTATTTATTAATAAACATTTGATCTGACTTGATTTCCAAGAAGCGGATAGAAATTAGATTTTTTAAAAAAAATGCAAAAGATCTGCAACGTCTCTATGGCTGCAAATGTTGTTATATACGTAAATTATTTATAGTATATTCAGCTCGTACTACATAAAAAGTACTGTGGCCAAATGACACTGTTGTAACTCAATCGTTTTGGAAATTTTGTCACTTTTCTCGTTGAATTTTGAAATTGGTATATCCTATTGAGATTAGTTTTATCAATGGCTATTGTGATCAATTCGACGGACGAATGAGGAAAATCTTCAGACAGCACCTGAAAGATAAAAACTGGAATTTATTAAGCCCCGTCGTGCACTCTTTATCCGAAGATTTATATGCTCTCTTCTGATATAAAACGGAAAGTAGATATTATGGTCAGTCGCTTATCGGGAAACCCGTATTACTATTCAAGATTGGCTCATGGATTTTATTTGGTGAAAGAAAATGGAAACAATAATTTGGATGTGAAAATTTTCCATATATGTGAATGTTAAATTTACTCTCTTGCAGAGTTCGTTTGTTGAGGTACTATTGTACTGTCAGTTATTCAAACGTCTTACAGTAGTGCGTTAGCCATACAGTGTTCCAATGTGAAGGGCAATGATGCTAGTGTATTTACTGGGCGTAGAGGTAAATCTATGAGTGACGAGTGCAGTGCAGGGCTAAGCAAGTTCTGAGTGGCACTGTGCTGTTATGGGTAAGCGTATCACTTACCATCTGGCGCACGACGTGCTGATCTCGTCACTTTAACTAATAAAAGAAAGGAAATCCAGAAGCCAAATTTGCTTAAAACTCAATTTCGCTACAGCCTCAAGAAACATAAATTGTGTTGTTATGGATAGTCATTGATTTATATTCATGACGAACATTACATAAATTTGATAACAATTAATTAATTCATTAACAGTAGATAAATGCATAAGTGAAATCGATAATAAAAACTGCATAAACATTTAATTAAGAGTATACTTAAAATTAAGTCATATATATTAAATTGCGTTGAATATTACTTTTAAAAGAGACTATATCATCGCATTGAATTACCAACAACAATGAGGGTTGATTGATGAATATACTTTGTAGTATAACAAAAAAGAAACTTGTCGTAACAAACAATGTCGTACCGCCCTTTAACTGGCTCCTCGAGTCCTTTAGTACCTTCAAATTCCAATAAGCCAGTTGTGAGTTTCGAAACATGTGGCTCATTCCACGTCCTCCGCTAACCCTTAACAATACGCCGCAATCTTTTCCCGATTCCGAGAAACTTTAAGGCCCAATATTGAGTTATAGAAAGTGGTCCATTGTGCCAGGCAAAGTTGCTTTTATTTCGTTTGATCTCTCGATGAAAGGTAATATAATGACTGGTTCTTTTGTAAGCCGTTACTGTTTCATCACAAAATAAACAGTTGGTAGAACGGAAATATGAGATTTTGTATTTATTTATTTTGGAAAAAATAGCAAATTGTGTTGTTCTGATAGCTTGATGTCAAAGGTTTTTTGATTCACGTTAACATAATAAATCTTAGTAGTAGTGAAATTTTCTATCAGTGCTATCAATATGCATAAAGTAAAGAGGCAAACATATCAAGTGTGCGACGCCATGTCATAAGCGCGACGATAACTACTATTTATCTAAGTGGCAGGACTCTTGCAGAATCTGTCTGGAGCGGTACCACTGCCAGATATTCTGCCGCCAAGCAGTAGAACGATAGCACTACTGTGTTCCGGTTTGAAGGGCAATGATGCCAGTGAAATTACAGGGCAAAGAGATAGACCATCTAATATGTCTGGGTGACGAGCGTAGCACAGAGCCAAGCACGCTCTGTTTAATAATGTGTTGTGATGGGCGGGCGTGACGCTTACCATCACGCGTACGATTCGCTCGTCTTGTCACTTTATCTCGTGAAAAAAAGCCATTATTGTGTATAAACATTTCATTACCATTTCATAAATTTCATTATCAACATTAGTATGTTTATTATCAAATCGTTGTCATTAACAAATCAGATTGTTTAACACCCTATCAGATAAATATGAAGTTGAAATCGAAATTCTAATCGTCTAGGGATGTTATCGTATTTCTAGCACTAACAGTAGCGTTATTTCAGTGAATGCTGCTGCTCTCTTTAGATGGGCACTAAAGGGAGCTTTAGTACCACCATCGTTGAAGCCCAACTGTGCTTTTGGTCACACGCTTGAGCATTTCTAAATACGCACTAAAACTACACACACAGTTGCTGTATATTATATTAAGCAATGTTAAATACTAATCGTAACTTCTTACAAAGCATCCGTTCTATAAATAACTAAATTAGTTATAAAAAAAATTGCTCTATAATTTTTTTATTTAATTATGTACTAAAATGAGTAATTTTTAGTAGTTTTTGCAATTAAAAATATTTTTAATTTTTTAATACATTATTAACAACCGCAGCAAATCCATTGCTGAACGTAAACTACAGCTCTTTAGTACTACCGTTTGGGGATGGATTGCATCCAGCCACTCCTTTTAACCTAGGTCAAGTTTTTACGAACTATGCAGCCCCAGCGGCCATCAGTTCTGAAAGATTCTATGAAAGATATTCTATGCTCTACTCACTGCCACTTCAACTATCCAATCCAGTGGGCTATGCCGGTTACTTTTGATCTACTATATGTCTTTAATTTTCATTCGACAACGTAGAGAAATACCAATCTTTGCCCTAACACTGAAAGCTTTAAATGTTCTTTTCTTGATTTGGAAAGATAATATAAAGCCTTGCCTCTCTAGAATGTTTGCAATGCGTTAATATTGCGGTAGACGATTTTAATTAATGTAACCAAATAAAAAATTGGCTTAATACCTCAGTGTCACATAACAATTTTAATATTATTGTCAACAAGACTTAATAATTGCCGACAATATCTGCTTTTCAACTACAATAATATTATCCATCTTTTCACTTACTTCTATATCATAATATATGAAATTGATGTATAAGTTTTCCCCCAACCGTTTATAAAATTTATTTCTATAAATTAAAACGAAATAGGTGTACTACTATACCGACGGGCCTTTCTTGATGCAGGAACTTTAACAACCGTGGGTTATTTACCCACAACTTAGCTAAGAAAACTACTCTTGGCCCGCGGTTGGAGCTGATCGGGTGAGCTCAACTAGCTAATTTGGATGCACTCGAAGAAGGTACATCTTCGCTCTCTTTTCAGGATAGGTAAAAGCCACACTCAGCCTTTTACAGTAGATAATTCCACTTTAATGGTTCGAGCGTAATACACTCGTAAGCAACAATCCCTGTCCTGTGCAGAAAAAAATCATCATAGTCTCAATTAGATCCTAGAACATAACCACCGCCGCGGAGAGTAACGAATCGGCGAAACCAATCTCATAACAGCAACTTTAATACCGATTCCAACAAATGCTTACTATTATATTGACTACAATAAATGGGATCGTTATCCTCTATATGATATTGCTAATTACATGTACAATTTTCTTGTCTCTTCCCATCCGTTATTATAAGTAATGAGGTCAAAGAGTGCCTTAGCAATAAATCCGATATTGGACTATATGGATTGATTTACTAGGCAAATGCAGTCGTATAAGAATAAAAGAAAAAAAAACTTTGATTTTCTTTTTATTGATATCTGATACTTTATACAACAAATTGCACCACCGAATGAATGTAATTTAATAAGTCATATTTAATTTCACCAATACGCATAAAATTGCAAATATTCTTTTTATTACCATATTAACTGTATTATTGAATAAAATCACATTTAAGAGTTTCGTAACGTTTTAATTTTCAATTCTATCCCCGTAACTGACGCCGTAAAGTATTCGCAACCATGTCTATAAGTGGTAAATTTATTTATTAAATAATATATGGTATTCGTGTTAAGAAGTGTTGTCAAGAAGTTACTCGTTAATGTTAGTTTCAATTTTGATTTTCAAATGGTACAAGGTAAAGGGCATGTGAAGTGTCCTCCCACACAGGGCATGATATCAATCAGTGGAGTCGAGTAACAAACAGTGACCAAATTTGCAGAACACTTAACTATATATGTACATATAATAAATGAAGAAACAAAGTCACATTACACACATATAAAAGATTCAGATGAATCAAGAATCCACTCCTTTATGAAGTCAGAATATTTTTATATTTTCAAGTTTGCTTTTATGGTAGTTCATAAATAACGAGATCGTTATTTTCTGTTATTTAAGGATATTTTATTTTTCTAGTTAAGCAGGCATTTTATATAGACACGAAAACGGCAAACTTTCGTAAACTCGTATTACAAAACTTTATGCGTTATTGTCGTTCAAGTATCAATTTAACTTCAAAGTTATTTTAAATTTCTATTACGGTTTCGTTGCGGTTTGAAAAATAGTGTTGGATATGTTTTTTATACATCGAATTAATTCGATCACTTCTTTGATAATTTATTTAACAGCAGTCACAACTTTTTAAAACCTGTTTAAAAACTTTTTAAAATACTCGCTAAATTTTTAGGGACGTTCTTATGACAACGCTAAAATTTATGTACAAAATTATTAGAAATAGTACATTTTTATAAGTGGTAGGACTCTTGCAGAGTCCGACTAGGGAG
>DWGO01000050.1:0-17676 GCA_018247635.1 Eurytides dolicaon deicoon
GACTAGTTATGTCGGACCTCCTCGCACCGACTAAAACTCGCACAATGTTCCATCCAGATCGCATATTGGCAGGGTCATGGGAAAACTTTCGCAAACTTCCGCGATCCTACCAGCGTTGGTCGCCGAAGACCCCTCCACGGGATGCACACACCCATATGTCCGCCTATGGCAAGACGCGTCGGAACATAGAGCGCGCTTTACTCCTCGGCCATCTTTTAAGCGGCCAGTAGACCCCGATAGAGAATGACGTACCCCAATATTAGTACTCTTCTACCCCGATTTCCCCACCTCACTGCTTCAGCAGTGCGACCCCGATTAGTCGCGGAGAACAGGGAGAGCGGCCTACGCAATACCGACACTACTCTTGCTTCGAGACTCCACCTTGGCTGCGATGAACAGGGAGTTGTGGCCTTATAACACTCTCAACCTGACCCCGCAGCTCCCTCTATGACGCATCCAAAGTGGGCTCCAAGAGCCTACTAGAGTCCCTCCGTCACGAAAAGGCGGGAACCCGTCACCGACCAACGACCTAACCAACGAACTAAAAATAACTTAAAGTCACACGTTCCGCGGCATTGGAACCTCCGATTTTTAAATCGTAGTCCTAGGAACTATACACACCTTTGTAAATATGAGCATTGTCAAATTCTGATTTAATTCACTTTAAAATTAATGTTTCATCGTTGGTTGGTCGTCATTGCTGGCATCAACAGCCACTCATTTTATATGATATTTTTGCATGGATCTATTATACGGGCCTAAAAGCGACTGGCTACTTTTTATGGTGAAGTCTTAATCAAAATCAATGCGAAGAGAGCCGCTAGCAACATTTTGTTTCAAGTAATACATACTCGTATTAAAGCCTCATGAGGAACGAATTAATTTTGCGTGCAAATGTGAAAGCAATAAAAACTACCAGTTTACAGTCCTTTAAATGCAATAAATATTTTTTATCTGTTATTAATTTGTTTTATTCTACGTGTTAAATAGGTGTTGAACGTGTTAAACTTTTGCAGGAGCGGGAAACGTATAGATTTAGTGCGGTGGCGAAAGTTATGAGAGAGCTGCTGGGCGGTCGCCGCGCCCTCCTAGCTGGCACACTTACACAGGATCAAACACGAGCACTAAGGTTGAAACTGGTGGCCAAGCTCGACTGGGGAAATAGGTGAGTCAATTTCCTTACTTATTTAATATATACTTCACCGCTTTAGGTGCTCTTCCCCGCTCTGAAATTGGAACAAGACTGTGACCTCTTGTACATTGGATCTGTTGATTTGGTCGTTAAAGGAAGAAATATTCTTGGCTCTTACTGTATCTTCTCGTAATAGTTCATTACAGGGAGAAGTATATGATTGTGATTTGCAGCATAGTGGTTGTTCAAGGAAATGAGCCATACGCGTTACATATTCCTCTACAAGATTTACGAGCACTGCCAAATCACAACTCGTAATTCTGTAGAAATGTAAAAGAATGTTTTATTAACCGGTAAAAACTTCAGGTCTTGTATTATTTTTAATTTAAGAGCTGTTTACAAAAATAATACCTCAAAATAAGAAATTACTAAGAGAGGTGCCACGGTCCTAAAAGTATATTTCCCCGCCACTATATCCCTCTCAAACAGGGTTATTTAAACTGTAAAGTTGAATTAGGTTATTTTTAAATTTGTTGTTTAATAAAAAGTGGTGGAATTAGCATCTGTTATATATTCAAAATCAAAACTGTGAAGAAACTTATTGAAAATAGAAAAATTATTTCATGGTAACTTTCTCACACTATGTGGCTCGATTAGTGATAACAGTAAGATGATGCCAGGTATATTGCTGACCACTAAAAAGTACCCTCGGTACTTTGGGTTTGACTTTGAATACTGTTCTACTTCTTGGACTTTGTATCTGCACACTAGGTACTGTATTAGAATATGTTTTTTTTTTGGTTTACTACCCCAAAAATGAGATATTTATGTATAGATTCAGTGTTTCAGCTGTCTCTATGTTACACGATATCATGGTTTTAATTTCTTTTAGAAATTTTAAAATAATTTCTTTTTAATGTCTTTCGTTATTAAATGTCTTATTGGAGTGTTTCTACACACGTACTTTTTTTTCCTCTGATAATGTGTCTTCATACCATCCCACTGCTTTTTCTGTATTTCTATATGTAAAATAAATCAATTATTGATTTCAATGTTTATTATGTTAATTACTTTTGTCACGGTTACACTTACAAAAGGGTGTTATAAATAAATGGTTTCTCAAAATAAAACAATGTTATAATTTTAATCGTCTTTATTCAAAATCAATATCAAGGTTATTAGACAGGCAAAAGTCGTTACAAAGGCAGTCTTCCTAAATAAAGGCGTTGAATACAACGAATGATTTTAAACTAGGAATGCTTAATATAAAACCAATCGGTCCTTATTATAGTGTCAATTTTCTATATAATTCCAATAACCTACATATTCTAAAGTATACCACGTGCTATTATGCCTTAAATATTATTATGGAAGAATTTGGAGATTCGACGTCGTAATATTCGATTTTACACTCTAAGGCACTTACTTTATATGGCTAAAATGACTGACAGATAGAACAATTTACCCTAAGACTAATAATATAGTGTCGACATGTAAAAAGTGGAATATATTTTTCGATACAAAATGCAAGCCTGGTGTTCCGTCGCGGCCAAGGCGTTCAAATGGCACAAATGGTCAGAGTAAAGTATTCTGAGTATATAATAATATATTATACGTATTATACACCTATTCTGCACCAGTGTTCACATAACTAGTACGTTCTTGCATAAAGTGCTCCCATAGAAAGGTTATGGACAGTTTGTCGATTAACCTTCCCCTTATCAAAGATCTTGTTAACCTAAATCTATTACTCTTCTCTTATTTCTAGTTCAATCAAATCAGCGTACGAAACCTTCATTAATACTCTTCTGGATAATTCATTTTTTATTTGCTTACGTACTAAAATCTGCACGGTTACAATTGTCTTTTATGCTTATAAAAGTAGTGTAGTTAACATTTAAAAAATTTGAACATTTTTGAGCGACTGTTCGTCTTTTATAAACTTATGGAAATAATATTAATTATTGTCATTTAATTTACGCATGAAGTCAACCCGAAAGAAAATTTACCCTGTATAGGAAGCATCACTGATTTCCCCGTTATTTGGAGTGTTCAGTTGTTTTTTTTTTTACTTTTTATTTAGCAAATAATGCATTTCATAACGTTCGACTTATCAAATATCTAATTCATAACATTATTGTCTAACATTGTCATGCACGTCAAAGTTCATTTTAAATCAATAAACGAAAAAAAATAGAAATATAATTACAAAAAAGAAATACTTTCACTCACAACAAAAGAACTGAGACCATTTTAAAGCTCTGACGTATAACAAGGCCAACTGTGTCGGGTACCTTAGAAAACGTGATACGGTTTGCCTACGTATAAAAAAATAACGGAATGTATTTCATTGGCGCTGCGTTGGAATTGTCCTCAAAAAAAAAAAAAACTGAACATAATCCATCATAAGCATGAGCGTATTGAAAATGATAAATCGATAATCTTACATAAGGAACAAAAATGGCCATGTCTCCGTTACAATGTTTGAGATACCGCACTAGGATGATGCGTATGGATTATTGAAACATTCTACGCGAGGTATCACTCAAACGATGTGAAGGAGACACGTTCTTACTTTAGCTTATGTCTCGGTTTCTTTCGAGAACTTCTCGATGCTCGGATAGATTGGCGCCATTTCGAGGGTCGAGGGAGCGGATGGTGCGTTGGAGCCTAAATGGAGTCTCCGTGAGAGCTCGTCTAATACTTCGCCGAACATGCGAAGGGACATGTTCTGACCGAGCAGGTGCAGCAGTAGGAAGTCGCCCACCTGTTAAAGATGGAACCAATAAGAAAGTTGATACCTTCATTTACAATATTATCATCAGCCTAAACATAAGAATACAATTGTCTAATAAACCAACTCAGCGAGGCGTGGTACTAAGTACGCTAGTTGCGTTTCCCTATTGAATTATACTTATACTTAACCTTTATACTTAACGTTTATACGTTGTTACATTATACTTAACCTTTGGACGGAATAAAAATAGATTATTCGAAAATTTAATAGTTTGCAGGGCAAAGAAAATTAGAAAAATCGATGGAATTATTGGAGCAATAGTTTGTATTTAAATTTACTTTATGTAACGCTAGTTGAGGAGTCTATTTTTTTACCTCAGACGTATATAAATATGCAGATAGTACGGTACCTGAGTCTTTCTAACTAGAGCTTCAACGCCTGTAGGAGTGCCAAAACGGAATCGTCTCTTTAGGATTGTTTCCCGAGTACTGGGCAGGAGGATCACAGCCGCCGAATATAACAGTGTCAGCCCTGACAGCACTGACAAGATAATAAACCTGGAAACGGAAAACATTTTGCGTTCGTCATTTAGTTTTAACGATAAACCTTATGCAAACTTATGAGTCATCGCGTGGTCTTTGTACTCAACTAGGAAGTGTCCCACAAATACAATGAGGGGAAATGTATTGAGTTCCGTTTTAAGGAGTTTACATTAGTATCAATATTTTTTTTAAACGGTGTTCATTTTATGAAACAATTTGCATATTAAAGCTATAAAAGTGATAAGCCGAAAACGTGTAGTTTTGTACGCACCAGAACCATAGGAAGATGAAAATCTTCTCGTTGAGGATGTTCAAGGCAAGGACACACAAAGCGTCATGTTTTTGGATCGAACCGGAAGGACCGAATTTGTGGAAGGTGCACTTGGTCACTCTAGGGAATACCTCGATCTAGAAAAAAATAGGAATAATTGAATAAATTCGTCTTTACTTAAATACACTAATACAATAATATATTTATAAATATTTATAGTAATAGTACACAATAAATTACCATAGGATCTGTGCGTTGCTCTTGGTTCATGTTAGAGAATTTAACAACATCTGTGCCGTAAGTCAAGAAAGATCCACCAAGGAACGTGTCCAGGAAAAAGATGTTGCCAACCTGCAAAAACAAATGTTTTATTTGCATAATGTCTCCTTAATAATCTTATCATATTATAGTTATAATTATACTCACCACATTAACGAAGTTCAGTAGTTCGCAGAAGAAATAGCCGAAGGAGTAGGTGTTGTGCATGTTCAGCGTTTCGTACAGATATTGCACCAGACGATTCTGTAATTTATACATACATATTTAATAACTAAATATCCATTAATAAAAAATCGCGATCACTAGAACAAAAAATCTTTTCGGTACGTTGAAGCCTAAATTGTATTCAAATATTTTTTTTGTCATTAATATTCATATCACATTCATACCAAAACAAATAACTCGCTACTTATGCAACTACGCTCATCGGGTCAATTACAAGGGATATCAAGTTTTATTAGTGCCGTGCCTTATCTCAATTGTACCAATTGATGTAGCGGGATGCTGTATCAATCATAATTATACAGTAGACTGGAGTCTAACATCGGGAGCTGACAACGAGAAATGTTGTTTACCTGACGCTTGCTCTTATCATCGGCGATACAGGCAGGTGTCCCGCGCATACCGTCCGATATCATGCGAACTTTGCCCTCTTCCCAGTTCTTCCAGATCCAGTGGGGAATGTAGAACAGCAGACCCTGCAATTTTATCGATACAATGCATTTAACATATTTCACTTTCTACCATTTGACTGTAAACACTAATGGTATTGATTAATAGCTAATGCTATTCGTGACACGGATCTAGTTCTAAACGTGACAAATGACAAGCAGCTTCGGTTGTTATCGGGTTCAAATCAGACATTGTTTTTGATGTTTTGTTATAAAAGCAAGTAAACAATTATAAAAACTGGAAACGTGGTACATTATGTGGTACCTATTTGGAATTTCTGTTTATCATAGTCAATTAAATATCATCACGGATATTTTATGACTGCCTTAAGCTGCTATCCTTAAGGGTACTGTAACGAAGTAATCGTTCTCACCTGGAAGAACAACATAAATGGCACCCATTGGTAATAAGCGTGGATTCTCTTCTCCTCCTCGTAGTCATTGCCTAGACCGGGGTGAGCAACGGCCTTGCTGTTGGTGTACGGAAGAGTGAACGTGTAGGTGATCCAGCAATAGGTGTTCAGAATATGAGGTGGGATACCACCATCGTTTATACAAGCGATCGGGTCACCTGGAAACAAAGAAAACAGCTGTTTTAAAGTATTTGCTTGTGAAGCCTTTGTCAATACAGTTGTGGGGGGAGGTATTTGTAAACGTTAAATTATTTTTAGAAGCGATTGGTTTCGGTAAAATTATCTTTGTCTAATTGTTTGTTAAATTACAACGTGGCTCTTAGCAAATAATTCTATTAACTTTGATAAACTATTGTACAATGCCTGTTAAGTATATCAGAATAATAATAAAAAACCGCATAGCCTTTTACGTGTTACTATTGCATGCATTTAAATGTACGGACCCTAGTTGACTGTAGTCGTTCCTGCTCGATTTAATTGTATCGACCGTGAATGAAATCACCTTGTCCGCCACTTGGACCCCTAGTTGATGTACTACGTATTTTAATAAACCAAACAACTATTGGCCCCCACGTGGACGCTGTGTTGCTATTTTACCGTGCCGAAGTATTTCAAATAAACAAGTCAAATCGTAAAAGTGTATTCCAAATTTGAATTAATTTAATACTAAAGCGTTTGCAATAATCTCGTATGAGTTAATACTCAAGGAAAATCCGAAGTTGATACTTCGGGTTGTCCTTCCAGTTTTACCGCATATGGCGTTTTGTAAAGTTCTTAGAAAGCTTTATATTATTCACGATTGGCCAATATCATTAAAATTATCCTCATTTCAGCTCCTCGGTTTAACAAATGATGGTGTAATACGTTACAAAGATCACGTACCAATATTATATCTTACACGACAAATATAAAATTTTAGTTTTTAGGGCAAAAATAACGAAATCGCCTTCCATAGTATCGTTCGACATTGAGCGATACATGTCAATGGAATGATGCAAATAGCTACGATTACTTCGCTTGAGTGAATTTAATTTTCGATTCGTACATAAGGTAACGTAGGATTGGAAGGCAATAAAAATAATTACAAGTACTGCTTTTTTGTTTTGTTTTTGAATCTTAGTAGTAAACTTGTTTCTTGTGTGTGATATGCAACCGCTGTCTACAAGTTTCGTGATAAATGACAACGAATTCGCCGAGTCTCTCATTACAGGGATATTGTGCTCTTGTAATTGCTCTCGTTATTAACGAGCACTCGGCATAGTTAACGTCTTCGTCATTGAATAACTTTATGCACCGCTTCAAATTACCCTCTTAAAGAACGAATCTAAAGGCGGAAACATCATCTTCTTGTTATAAAATCACAAATGTACAAAAAATACTTCCGCAATTACGTGTGACTGTGTTCGTTATTAAATTCATTTTCAAATTTATCAGATTTACGATTATGCGAGATAGCGATTACGACTCTTAAAAGTTATACTCAATACTCAATAAAAGTATAAAAGATTTACGCAGAAATAAATAAAGTTGCTGCAATAACAACTCTTCTCAAGCTCAAGAATAAAACATGTTGATCTACTTTTCATATAAATTAGTTTATAGACCATTCATTAGGAAGGGTAAGTTACAATCACGTTGATCCTTGACCATTTTCCCCGACTGCATACCGCATACCACATACAGCTATCTTAAAATTATCAGTTTCATATAACTCAATAAAATCCACATTTCGCTAAAGCTTAAATCGAGAAGTTTTAAATTTATCAAGAAAGTGTTTTTGTGCTAAAGGCAGTATTATACAGTAAATGATTTCATAGAATGTGATCGTCTCCAGGCTATTTGAAGATTCAAATTATAAATTGTAAACATAATTTTTATTAAAAAAAAATATTAAAATTCCCGTTGAGTTTCTTTCGCTTGTTCTTCTCTGGGCTGAGGCACTGTTTTCCGAACAGGTGGTAAATGTTATTTATGTTGACATCAAAAAGAGATTGTAAACCAATCCAATTTTTAATAATTTTTGTTTTGACTTCTGAGTGAGATTTCTCTCGTTCAATCCTAAATTACTTGTTTACTGCCTTGTATTCGTTTTCATATGTATCTAATATAATCTTCGAATGCTGTTATCACCGCTAGCTTTATCACTAATAAGTAATCAGAAAATGGTGTTGGCGGGGTTAGTGTTAGAGCAGGCGCCCAATGCGGGTTTATTCTCGTTATGTTAATTGGTGGTCCGTCGTTAGGTCGTTAAGTAATCGTTGGTAACGAATGCGATAAGGCTCAACAATTCCGATAACTCTGACTTGGAGCGGCTCGCGGGCGGACACCGTGTCTCGCACTAGGTCACGGCAAACTTCCCCCGGCGAACTTCATCGTTGCAAATCCAGTAGCCCCGAGACAGATGCCGTATGAAAGTGTTGTACATAGTCCCGATACGAATTCGGTGTAGCGTTGGAACATTCCAGAAGTTCGAAACTTGTACGTACGTGTCCTGAGCGGTGTATACAGACAGTATACGAAATACCTATTCTAGATACGCATTATTACGTGTCACGTATTCGGAATAACCGCAAGTTGCAATGTTATAGAATTAGACCGCATTACAGATAGATAATATGCAATATAATTAAATATTTGTTGGAACTATGTATATATATTTTTTTTATAAGATAAAGTAACGAGACGAGCAAGTCGTAAGCCTGATGTTAAGTCTCACGTCTGCCCATAACAACACAGTACCACACATAGCCTGAGACGCTCGTCACCCAGAGATATAGGATCGTCTACATATATCTGCCCTGTAATTACGCTGGCAGCATTGCCCTTCAAACCGGGACACGGAAGGGCTCGCACACTACTGCTTGGCGGCAGAATATAAATTATATTAAAGTACAAATTATGCGGCATACTATTCCATCGCGTGGATTTCGACTTCATGTTACATTTCACGTTTTTACTGGGTAAAAGTAACCTATATCATCCACCGTTTCAAAAAGTATTTCCGCGAAAAAAAAGGACAAACTAACGAACACACATTCAGATTTATAATTAAGTCTTTAAACTGAACTGTAAAGTCAGGGCAATAAGCGCGCCAAATACACGCTAGAACGCCATACTAGAAACACAGTAGTATTATGTATTTAATTCCTAACGATCGATATTCTCATAACATCGTCTAATTGCACTGTTCTGTTATCGCTCGCATTCGCAGCGGTGTTATGATTAGTAACACCTGAGCAGCGTATGGGATTGTTTGTGTGCATATTGGGTCACACAAACTGCCACGTTGCATTTGGATGGCAGATCGTGTTTTCACACCTGCAGATAATGCAGCATGGCAACGCCTTATGAGTCGTTAACGGTTATGATCATATGACATCATTCAATAGAAATATAAACTACAATGTGTTGCTTTTTTACGAGATAACGTGACGATGGTAAGCGTCACTCCTGCCCGTAACAACACAGTACCGCACAGAGTGTTTTTTATTCTGTGCTGCGCTTGTCACCCAGAGATAATTAGGCGGTCTATTTCTTTGTCCTGTAATTTCGCTGGCATTATTGCCCTTCAAACCGGAACACATTAGTGCTTACACTATTGTTTGGCGACAGAATGTTTAGCAATGCAGTGGTTCCACCCCAGTCGGAATTAGAATAAAATCTCATTTTCTAAATGGTAGGACTCTTGCAGAGTCCGACTAAGTAGAATCTGTTGTACGGATTTTATAATGGCGTATGTATTCTAATGCAAAAATATTGTAACTAATTATTTTTATTCGAAAGTAAATTAAGAATATTCGAAATATTATCAAATATCAAAGACAAACAGTTTTGAAATGTTTCTAAGGTTATGTTACAGTTTTTTTATATGAAGAATGGGTCATCGGCCGAATGCGCCTTTTATTTCCAAGGAACGATCACCTGCCATGCTTTATTGTAATTCTATATGCGATTTCAACAACACATGACTGTAAAGGTAATACTCATTAAACATTCTCTTAGTAATTCTATTATATTTATTAGTCAGATCATTCATCTTAGGTCTTATTCATTATTTACACCGGAATCACCGCCAATGACACAAAAGCCACTGAGTAACAGTAACAAAGCATTTCTTAGTGGTGGTATCATTGCCTTGCCAGATATCCTGCCGCCAAGCAGTGTGTAAGCACTACTGTGTTCCGGTTTGAAGGGCAACGATGCCAGTGAAATTACAGGTCAAAGAGATAGACCATCTGATATCTGTGGGGGACGAGCGCAGCACAGAGCCAGGCACGCTCTGTGTGGTACTGTGTTGTTATGGGCAGGCGTAACGCTTACCATCAGGCGCACGAATGGCTCGTCTCATCTCTTTATCTCGTAACAAATTGGGTACCCATTTACTGTTACTCAATCGATGACCATCAGGGCCCAAGTGATTGTCGAAGTACACATGAGACCCCTAATACAAAGTCGTTCAATCGATTTCCTTATAGGCGAAAACTGTATTTAATACGACCATGACTTTAGTTCAACGCTTAATTTCAGGCTACTAAAGGGATTTGATGATGTTAATGAACGGCCATCATCAGAAATCATCATTGATAAATTATAAATAATAAGGAAATCATCGAACAAGTTACATAGCAAATGTGATATAAGATCAGTGTATATAGATGCAGTAAAAATGTCACACAACGGACAATATTTAGGTGCACAGAACGTGATTTTATGCAATCTAGGCCCAGTAATTGTTGAGTTATGTATGTAATAATGCGCTTACGCATTTGAAATTAAAGTACCTACATGCGTTTCGGTGCGCGCAGCACTCGGTCATTTCAATTTTATTATACCTACCACTCAATAATAATAACGTTGTAAAGGGGGAAACGAGAACAATTGTCGTAAGAGTTGTTTTACCACTAGGGGTACATTTTATTATTTATGAAACGACAAAGATATCAAATCTAAATAGTTTGAATTGTTTGTAAATTACATTCAGTATATATTACATAAAATTCAAAATATTCGTGAAGACGCCATGTCGTTTCAAACTGTAACTCGATCACGTGTTATTGTAACGTGAAGCTAATGTATATATTAAGATCTGGTCTGAATTGTCTGTAACAATGCTGTAACACCGAGGGTTCGTTGAATTTTTATGTTTCGAATTTCGCTATGATTGTCGTTCTGTTGTTAGTCAGAAACGTGAAAACGCATGTTCTTATCAAAAGATTATTCTAACTAAACTATTGAAAAACATAGAAATTGTTAATGACCTGTATAAACAAACAGCCAGACATATATTTTTGTTTACATATATATATGTCTATAAAATAATAACTGTACTTAATAGATTATAGAGATATTTTTTTTCTAAAATATTTAGTCTAAATTCTTAGAAAACCACCAAGTTAATATTAAATGCATTCATAATTGATATCGATTCATGTAGTGATAAAAAAAAACAATTTGACATATAATTTTTGAAACTGATAACCCAAGAATAGATAGTCCAGGTCTTCCTTTTGTCAAATAAATATTTAAAATAGTTCGTGCTACTTAAGTATAAAAAGACCATAATTCATTGGTGACAAAATCTTACTTAAAGAGAATAAAACTGTCAACTTTATTTTGACTTGTTTTTGATATTGGGTCATTAATTCCTATTTTTTTAAGTTATATACTAGACTTGTTTTCTTCCTCCTGCACTACACTGTTAAAATTATATCGATGTGTTCCTCGTGTACTTCGTAAAAAAAACAAATAACCTACTGACACATTTATAATATTTTTATGGAGTTCGCAAATTGTACTTCGCTGTGTGCAATACCTTTACTGCACCCACTATCTATGCACAATACAGGAACTAATTCTTATCGTGATCGTGAATAGAACAGATTATTTAATCTACGTTCTCTATAGCTTAGATTGCAATCGACATTGTAATATGTCAAACGCGTTACAGGACAACATTGTAGGAGTAATAGAACAAGTGTAAGGATTAGCTCAAAAATAAAGAAAACCATGAAATTTTTATGCTGGCCGGATCCGACAAAAAAAAAACGATAGTTTCAATGACTACTTTCATAACGAGAACTGACATTCTTTTATATTACGGTAGTTATAGACATGTGCGTACAACGTTTCGATTTACGAGACGGGTCCATTACAAATACCCATTTACTTTGTTCGAACTATTACCGTTATGTGCAACAAGTTCAATGTCCCGATTAGCTCGGACGACTTTAACCTTATTACGTACATATGCGAGTTCGCGTCTTTGGGGTGTTTGTACTATCAATTCGACGTGATGTCTCAATTTGGGTAACTGTTACGTGCGAGACGCCTGAACGTTTAGCTGAAAGTGATTCATACGGTTTTACGGTGGCCACGAGAGCACTGGCCAGACGTACTGTTATTTCCCCGTATCTATGGGTCATTTGGTCTACGCTTTCTGGGTCATTGGTTTACGCGGTCACCAGGAGCAATGTTGTGATTGTAGTATGCCTTAATTAGTGGTGAGCTATCAATTGACTTTCTCCATTGGCTGCTGGTATCATAATATACCATTTCCTTAATATGTTTCTATTTTTCAACTGCTGTAGCAACATACAATTAGAAGAAACGAAATTTATTAGTCAAAATAAAATTTATAGATTTTTCATGTGTTATGAAATTAAAATACGTTTGAAATCATCGCAGAGTTCCTAGTCTGCTTAACCTATGGCAAACTTAAACTAAACGAGTGAGACGAACTGAGAAATGTTGACTTTAATCTAGAAATAATAAAGGACTCACCGATAAGATTATTGGCAGTGACTAGGAGGCAGCAAAGGAACAATATGGCGGACGTGATGCGGTAGTGCATTCTGAACACCATGTTGTCGATCACGGCCTTATCGATCAGGTAGCGGACTTTCACGAAGCCCGCCACCGCCGACGCCATTCCGAACACCGCCATCTTGGATTTGCTTTTTTTTCCTTACGTCTGGAATAAAAAAAGACAATGTTATTGCATACAGAATAGGAGTTCACAAGACAATGGTAAGGATTAGGGCGGCTAAAAATAATATCACGCTCTACTGTAGGGGCATGGTGACAAGTGCCATGCGCCGCACATATTAAATGGATACGGAATGTAAACGGTAAACTTCGTTCGCCGCTGTCACACGACTGCGCCCGCTCATGTTTATACGGCGTCCCGAATTTATATCTTGTTTGCTTTCCTCGAACTTTGGAAGATAGGAAGATTCCATCATTTTAATAAGTTTACGCATACCATGTTCTCGACTTCGGCTCAATATTAAAGGACACTCATCGAAGAAATGCCTATACAATCATTGACCTCTGATTGAATGTAACGAGGTGGCTTCTATACGCCCACGCTTTTTCAAGTCTCGGTCCTAAGTTTTTTTTTATATGTTCCTATATCAATGTCATCGTTTCGTCGGTCACACGCGACGCCGTAAACGCGTTGTTGTCTATTTTTATTGTAGACATTTGTGACATTTTACGAATAACGTCCGTCGTATCGTCGCGATGAAAAATACGCCTGTACAATTGAATGAACACAATCCTAGTGGACAATTCATCACAAATGGATCTGACCTTGGCGACTTCTTGATCCCGTTCCTACGCAGTGCCCGCTTCTATTATTTAGGTCGCCTGTTATCAGAACATAAATTAATAAACCATTTTTTATTTATGATCTATTCTGCTTCGCAATGTTACAATCGCATGTTGTGTAAATCAGTATTTTGCCGTTCATGATAATATTTTGCCAGTCGGAGATTTTCAACCGGCTTCTAAAGAACAAATGTTATATGTTATGTAATATAATTGACAGACGATTTCGGTGGTTTTTCATTGTGATATGTTAAGAACGTACTGCAAAGTTGGTGGTTCTATAGAAATTTAGCTAAGCGATTAGGTAAAAGTCTAAAGACCTGAAGAATGAAAATAATCATCTTAAACGAAAATTATAACAAATTAGAAAGGAACAAGCAATAAAAATAAGGTGAATCAGGTCGGCGATACGATTTTAGTAAACACTAATTATGTTCCTCGAGTGGATAGACGGGTTTGTGGATAACGTCTCGTGATGCAATAAAATGGTTGTATTGGTGGTGGTGGTGTAGCGATATCGTAATCTCATGATCGCGCCGGGATGAGGTCGACCGCGACGAAGGCGAATGGTGCGCCGGCGCAGGGCTGTCGGGTCGTCGACCGACGAAACCTCCCCCTTCCCCCTTCTCGCCCGGTGCCTGTCGCCTATGCGGCGGGCCGCAGCGAATCTCGCCGCGGAAAACCAGTTTCCGAGTTCGCGTAGCGACAAACCCAGACTTCGTATTGCCTCCTCGCGGTTTCGGGGCTGCCGATAGTTATAGCCGTCGAAAACCAAGTACCAGTCATATTTCTTTGTTTGACCACCGTGCACCGTCCCGCCGTATCGCCGCCAGCGCTCGTTTAACGATCTGTTTGACTTGTTCGCTGTTTGCACTCTGATAATGTGGGCGCGAGGAAAGGGCGCGAAGAAGGGTTTCGGTTTTTTTTTCTTCGTATAGCTCGCAGACCCACGAGTCATACCGCCTCGATTTTACGTATCATCCTAGCCTGCAAGTTGACCTTTAAGAATATCGCGTCACCTTTTATGCGGTAAAGAGGTTTTTTGCATGACATTTATATGCGTCATTCTTGATAATACAATAATAGAAGTGTGTAACTTTGTTCTTTTTCATGCAATAACAGGGCAGCGAATCAAGTCTCAGCTGCTTTATAAATTAACCGAACAAAGAGCGCCGGCGATAAAGAGCCGAGGTTGTGCGCATCGGTTGCCTGATTGGAGGCGGTCGGCACGCGACGGCTCCCTGAATGAGCGCTAATTGCGGGAGACGCGCATGTCCGCATCAGCCCCGACCGGGCGTAATGGATAGATGGAAGGCTCGCATAATACCGGCGGCCGGTGCGTGGGAAAAGAATTCCAGATCGAATGCATCGTCCCCGAACAATAGGAAGTGCTCTCGCACTCTATGCGCTCGCCGACACGACGCTCAGTGAAATCGATGAAGCAGCGCTTGTTGCAATGGATGACTTCCATTTGCAGTATGAGATAAAGCCACCAAGCGTATGAGACTCAAAAACAAAATTATTTTTGTTGCCTATATTCGTACAAATCATTAATTTGTTTGTAGTTTTAGATAATTCTTATTCCATATATGATGACATGATTATTGAAAGCACGTTCCGTGTTTCGTTTGAGTATTTTTATTGTTACTGGGTACTCAGACTACAGACTTTACTGAGACTACTTTTTGTTTAATGGCGATCTCCTTCTGGGTATCGACGGTGTAATCTACTTCCTCTCCCATTGCGGGTTGGTGGATTTTACGTGCAATATTGTTTTAATGTACGTCTACAATGCTCAAAACAGCAGCGGCGTGTGGTTTAATAAGAACGTTTATGTGTCAATGATTACATTTATTTGTAAAGACGTTTCGCATTACCATACCGCATTGTGTTGGTAAAACTGTAAAAAACTTCTGCTCAAATATTGTTAGACTTTTGAGTTTCAAACGCGGCGTGTAAAAGCGTATCTAATGACGCGACGTCGATTGGTGTTAGGTAATCTGCGGTCGGGCCCAAGTGAATGGTCGACTGTCTGTCGTAATTCTACAAAGTGAATAATGTCGTTTCATATTCGGCCTAGACTAGGTCTTTTTAGAGCACGATAGCACAGACTAGACGACACAGCCATTTTTCGCCATGCCAGAATATAATATGATAACGCATTATGCAAAAGCCATTGTTACGAAATGTTACACCGTATTTTGGAAGAAGTTATAAATTTACTCGCGTGAAATATATTTGTATGACAGCTTTTAGAGTACTTTTTTCATTGAGGAACTATGTAAATAATGCCTAAGTGGTACGCAGTATATAGCTGGTTAGCTCTGTGCTGCGCTCGTCTCCCAGGGATATTACCTAATCCACACAGTTGTGTCTTAGGTACTGTGATCTTATGGGCAGGCGTGAGGCTTGCTCACCTCGTCGCTTTATCTCGTAAATCAAGTTGAACTTTTTTCTTCTGTTCGCGTTTAGTCTACTATCATCTGCCATGTCATAGTTGCTTGCTTCGGGAGGCGGGTTTTTAGATAATCATAGTCGTTGGGCGTTGCTAATGCCATGTGTCATTGGGGCAGTATCAAGTGATGCGGAAACGGCACGTATCTATGTTGCGGTCACCCTTGCGCTGTGCTGTACTCACGTTTCAAATTATCCCTACTTGTATATAAAGTTGACTACGAACTTCATTGAGAATCTATTTATAATCTGTGTAAGACTGTTCCGTGGCCATGAGTGTTGCAATGAAAAAATAAAAAAACGAATAAAAGTCGAGGATAAATTTTCATTTAAAAATGTTCTCTTTGGCGTAAATAAATAAAAACAGTGCCTTTAAGAATGCTATGTCGTGAATTTAGAAGGAGTTACATAATTTTATAACCAAATTTTCCGTTTTGTTTTTAACATAAAATGGGAATGTAGTTTTATTTTCCGTAAAATGTACTTTACTTTTAATGTAAGAATTAATTAACAACGTAAAAAGATACATTTTGCAAGATTTTTTGATTTTGTACGCAAAATGTTATCCCTTATGTGAGGTGCCATCCGGTACTGAAGCGCTTACTAGCGCTAAGGTCAAAGTTACAGACGTATCCGTGAAGATATTTGTACACAAGTCGCGTATTGTGAAACTTGTTCGGTCTAATTGTTGTGACGCGGGCTGCATAGCTAATGAAGTTTTACAACTCATTGGGCTTAACTGTTTAGAATCATGGATACAAGTCAAATACAAGTTCTATAGCTATAATAACGATCAATTACAAAGACGTCAGATCACCATTGCTAACTTAATGTTGTGTGATTAACATACAATGATTATAAAAAGCGACACCGCCCGTATTAATGGTTCTGGAATTCGATCTAAAAATACTGGGATCTAGTTCGGGATCATCATGCAGGCGGTGTGTACGCTGCGTGACTTGGATCCGTCATGTGCGACCTGTCGAAGATACAAGACGCCGTACAAACGAATGGAATATCGCGCGCACCGCTGTGGGAACCTCGTGGTTTCCTCGCCTCCTTATGTGAAATGTTGTTACGCATAATGATGTAACATCGCATTGTGTGGCAGTGACGATAAGAGGCGTATCGTTCGAATCATCTTTCGTATATTCAACTTAAATTGGTAAACGGAAGCATATGTATTCCATATCGCAGACCTGGTCATCTTATATCTTAAATTGTAACATCTACTTATTTCTACGGGCTAAAACAAAATCTATCCGTAGTAATGATGAATATGTGCTATAATATTTATATTTTATCGTAAGGCAAAAATGTGCTTAGAAAAACGCATAGACGAGTTTCAGATGTATGTAAGCAACTTTATTTCGAACATAAACGTGTAGTATCAAGTGGTAGGACTTGCAAAATCCGACTGGGGCGGTACCACTGCATTGCCAGATATTCTGCTGCCAAGCAGTAGCGTATGCACCAGTGTGTTTCGGTTTGAAGGATAATGATGCCAGAAAAATTACAGAGTAAAGAGATGGACCATCTAATATCTCTGGTTGACGAGCGCAGCACGAG
>DWGO01000051.1:0-17554 GCA_018247635.1 Eurytides dolicaon deicoon
ATCCAATACCATACAATGTTGGCAACCGCACGATAACTATCGATACATGTACGATAATTTCATACCAACGTACGATATATAACAGTGATTCGTAAATATCCGAAATAAAAATTTTCTTAACGAAATCAAACTTTATATAGTATGGGAGGCTTCTAACAACGACACAGAGTGACACAGCGTTGATACTTCCGATGTATTCCTTTGTCTGAAATGGCCGATTACACAGGAAATATCGAGCATCGAGGTAGATATTGACGTCAAAGAATGTGTTTGTTGACATATTTCGGGCGTAATTAATGTTGTGGTAATCACAATTTTATTTATAACCAATGACTTTTTATGTTATTTGAACATGTACAATAATTTTCCGTCAGATACGATAGTTTTCCGCCTCTGGTACAATAATTGTCATCTTTCTTGACATACCAGTAGATGTAGATTGCCATACCAGTGGCCGAAGGTCGACCAAAGGCGGTAAGCTTACAAAGAAACCTCTTTATTTGTCGGTAGTATAATACATTTTTTTTAATGTGACATTAATAATATGCGATACGATAAATACTATTTTTTTGTATTTTACTACTGCGGTGTGTGTTTTTCGCGGTGGTAGAGCCATGCAGCAGTTCCAGTTGCTGCTGGTTGGCTCGAAACGGATTAGTACCACGACCACACAGAAAATCGCCATGAATTGGAAGTATTTATACATCCGCATTCGTCCGGTGAGTGAGGTGGCCGGTTGCCCATCCCATCCCCCTTCCCTCCCCAGAAACAATTCACCGCCTTAAAGGTCGGCAACGCTTTCGCAAGTCCCGCGATGTTGCGAATGTCCATGGATGGCGGTAATCGTGCCATCCATCAAGTGTGCCCATTTGTCTTCCTACTCCATAAAAAAGAAGAAAAAAAATACTAATATGATAAATCTAAAGCTGCATTTATAGCGTATCTTTTTCTTTAGTAATGGAGAAAAGTTTGTCTAGATTTTTAGGACACCTATAGCTTGAACAAGACTAACAAAAGAAACACACAAACAAGAGAGACAAAGTAACAACAAGCTACTTTTAATCCAAAAGAAATTTTAAAAGCAGAACAAATAAACCATATTCTCTTGGGTAAAATCTAGTTAATAATATTTTTACAGGCAAATAAAAATAAAAATGTACAGCAAACTTACTCTTCATTGGTTTCTGCTCTCTTCTCGATTTCACTTATAACCATTCTCAATTTAGGGGCGGCAGCTTGGAACTTGCCAAAGTACACGGCATATGCAGTGTCCATTGATTCCTGATCGGTAGAGTCAGTCTCTGGTGTCAACACTTGCTCAGTGGCATGGTTAAGAACTTGTATGACATATGAACGGATAAGAGAAATTCCTCTGTTTTGAAGATGCCTGTACTTAACTAAGTAAGTATGTGCCTCCTTAAAATTGCTCTGAAAAATAAAATAAAAAACTCAACTTGGTACTCATAAGCATATGTATGACACTCGCTATTTTAATAAAACAGAAACAAGGTACTAATTAATGTATTTTGTAAAAATGAGGTATGTATGTACTTATTAAAGTTCTGTCTTAAAGAGACTAATTAAGGACTTTTTTCTTTCAGCTACTTAAAATGTTTATTGAATAAACAATTTATTTATTAATTTTAATTTCCAAAAATATTACCGTTCAAAAGTTATTGGTTAATTGGAATGGTTATTATAAAATTTACCTGGTTATTGTAACCTATGAAACAGATATTTTGAATATACTCTAGGCAAAGATTATGTACTGTCTCTTTGTAATGAAACAGTAGCCCCACTAAGGTAACATTACATTTAATACTAAAATGTTGGGTCCCCACACCTCAAAATTTCTTAACACTACTACTAGTACTGCCCATCACATGCACCTATTCTTACCGTAACTGGTCATTTGAACCAAAATAATTGGTCTTTCAAAAGATGTGTTATAATATGTTTGAGTAATTAACATGAATACAAAAAAAGTAAAAGAGAAAAAAAATATATAAAGTCAAATGAAAAAAGAAACAAATAAACAGTATATAAATGAAATTTCGAAAACGGTCTTTTGGTACTGGTGACAAGAGGGTTGGAGCAAAGAAGGTTTATTAGATATTTAAGTTCTTTTGATTATGTCTGGGTTAGGGACTTCGAAATTGGTTTCCCAGAGGTCGACATAAACGAAAACTGATTTTGGTGGTCTGGGGATTTGGGGTTATAAGTAAATATATCAATAATACTAAATTTTAAACATTTTTTGAGGTTATAAAAAGCATTAAAGATATTACATGGTTTCTCATATAGTCCAAGCATTCATCAATCTTTGCCAGTACATTAAAGAATGCCTCACTGTTGACTGACATTGTGGTACTGTTCAGCCTCTGTGACAAATGCTCCACTTGAGTGAAATAGTGCAGTTTTTGTTTGATATCTTCCCCTGAAATTTGTACACGGAAATACAATAAAGACAATCTAATTTTAATTTACAAAGTTAAATCACCTTAAATTAATTTGAATAATGTGAGCTTATAATTAACAGTTGGCCTTCAACAATCAATAAAAACACATTGGCAATGTCATAAAAAATCTCATTAATTCTGGATAAGAAATTGTAGATGATGTAGAAGACAGTGAAATGAAAGAAACTCTGCAAGTCAATCTTGAGGAAGGATTAAATGCATTTGAAATATCTCTTAAATATATTTAGGAATAGCTGAAAAGTAATGCAAGAGGCCTCTTATTAATGAAATTATGGCAAGATATTGCAGCTAAAATACCAATGAGCAGGTTAAAACATTGTTTTATTATGGACTTTCTTAAACTGCACTAAACAGAGTTTTCGCTTGTCTGAGGTACCTTCTCCCCACATTACCTGGGATAAACAAGGCTTTACTAAACTTGTAAAAATTATATTTTGAATACATAGCTTACCGATATTTGAAAGCTTTGTCTGATCTGCCAGCAACTGTTCACTCATTGTGTGGAGGGCATTAGTTTTATATGACACAAGAGTGTACTCTTCTTTTAATTTATTTAAGTCTGCCATTGTGCCTGCAATCTAGATGGCATAAAATTACAAAAAAGTGAAATATGAAAAAAGTAGTTTTTTTTATGACATCTGATTGCCTAATGCAAAAGCACACTGCTTTTAAAGGGATACGTATAAATATAGTAGCAATTACCTGATTTGTTAAAGATATACATTCATCCTTCCTCTCTTCTAATTGTTTGTAGTACTCCTCATATGGAGCATCAGCAGCTTTAACACTATTCTCGTATAGGGTATCATACCACTCTAAGAAATCGAAGGTTTTATGAACAGTTGGTATAGTTGTTGTGTCTTCTTTGGTTAAAATTTCTGTGCTGACCTACAAAATTAATATCTTAATAATAACAATGAATTTATTATGACCTGACGGCGAAACAATGTAAGTTGTAAGCCTAGAAACAAAAAAGTCTGCTGAGAATATCATTCTCACCTCGACCTCCTCCGGATTTATACCAAGAATCAACGATTCCAAATCAAGAATTGCTTCTCTTTGATTTGAGGATAGAGGGGCGAGTGGATTATCAGACGTTTCCCATAGCAAGAGCTTGCTTTGTATTTCTTTCAAAGTCATGTTATCCATTTTTAAGAAACAATCATTGATATTCGAGTAAATAAATATTATGGCAGAATAAGAATATCACAAAACTTAAGCTCTATAGTGTATACAAAGTACTCTGTGCTTAAGCTGACGTCAAAACTTATTGATATGCCATTGACAGTGACAGTAATGATTTCGTTTAGAAATTTTACATCAACGTAAATTAATAAAAGGAACTTTAGATTTTAACATATGATAGGTGAAAAATATTTATCTATTAAATTCCATCTAATGTCATTCAGATACTGCTAAATAGCGTATGTCTGTAATCACCTTTTATTATTTCACTTCTTTATACCTTTATGTCATTATTCCATAAATTGAACGGCTAAAATTATAATTTTTTAACTTTCGGAACTAAGGTCGTTTATGCCATGCACCCAGGAAGGACACCAGAAACTTTAACATCCAATATTATGACTCATAACACGAGCAATAATTTAAACACACGTGCCGCTTGTGATATTTCAAGGTCACGGAAACAAAATTGACGTGACATTGCAAATACGCAGCTGTTTTAATTTCATAGCTGCAAAGGGGCTAAGAAATGTCGACATTACGCCACTACACAATCATAAAACAATACGCAACCATTATAATACATTTGCCGATGCGCATATTCATCCGATCCGCAGTGTACTGCACCAAAAAATAAAATGCTATTAATATTTTCTAAACGTATCATCTTCATCATGTCTACATCATCTGCCAATACTACCGTATAAAGTATAAATGCTTGGTAAAATTTATTTGTGGTGCCATTGGGTGTCTTATTACGACCAGTTATTAAAATATTTAATTATTTACTTAAGGATTAAACTCGCAACGTATGCAAGATATCACTGGATGCCTACACGTTAATAAATTGCTTACTTCATGTAGTTATTTTATTTAAAACAGATCATCAGAGATAATGATCATCCATTAATTTTATCTTCAAATTTGATCATTAAACACATGCGATTAATTTACAATTGATGAAATAAAAGTACTATACCATCTCATAGAAATTTTAAGAGGATCGGCAAAACATCTGTATTAGCTTTTCTAATATTCTTTTATCTGCTTGTATATAATTTCCTGACAGGAAAACATGCCACAATATAAAATTTTAGTATACATTTTGTAGCCGCTATCCGTATTTAGGGCCATCTAACGGCAAGTAGCCTTTGTTTATAGCGTTTTGAAAAGTCCAACATAAAATTATAAGTCAACATATTTACTTTGTTTCCCATTGGAATTAATAATATACCAAATCAGATATTTTTTTCTGTTATTTGTGTATATGTTATTATATTTTATATGTATATTAATAAAATAAATTTCAGTGACATCTGTTATCTTGTGTTCATACCAATAAGTTTTTTTTTAATTTTAAAAAGTAAGTAGTTTGACGTACTGCTAATAGATGGCTCTGTTTTATATATCCATAAATTAAAGCATTTTTATTAGTCGTAAATAAAAATAGTTACTACCGGTAGCGGTAAACGTAAATAGAATACATATTTCAAAATAAGTATGCTACCTCTGTATGTATGGATGGATACGAAATTCACCTGTAACTTTGCAACTAAGTTTGGTGAAACCTAAAATTAACATAAAAGCAAGCAATTCATTCTACAAGTTATTTCTACCCATTAGTTTTAGCCATGAGGTTAAGACGCGAAACCTTATTTAATGTTAAGTCCTACTACAGCCAGCAAATGGTTTAGATTTTGTGCCGGTTTTACTTTCCTCATTCACTAATAATAAAAGTAGCCTATATGTTTCTAGTCTGTCTGTAGTCACTTGCAAAAATTGTAGCAGTTCGTTGCACTGAAGTTGCCCAAAGGTAAAAATAAACCATCGAAGAGTTTCGAGTTAAAATCTTAATAAGGTTTCTTATGAAGTACTTTGAATAGGTGTTTATGGATGTACCAAATTATACTTGATTAAAATATCGTATATTCTATTTATTGCAATTTATCTGGATTAAAAAGGAAAGTCCAATTTTGTTACATATACATATTGCTTTAGATAAATGTTACGTATTATACTGTTGTCATCTTTAGTATTTTATTTAAAAATGTGATCAAATACGTTTAGAGTTTTCTTCCTAAAAATCCATTAGCAACTCCATGAACCGTTCTTTTTGTCTTTATAAAAGGATCTTTATTGATCAAGTACCTCTATTCTGCTGCAGGATAATTTTTAAGGAATGTTGTATATTTAAAGCTATCAGTTAACATTTCTTTGTTATGGCTTGGTCTAGGATTAAATTTAAGTTGAAATAAAAAGATATTATTTAGTTATTAGGAGTGTATTTTTCATTTATTTAATTTTATTATTATTTTCTAATATTTGACCAGGGTGGAGATTGGAATCCACGACCCGTAGCAACGACAAAGTCTATATGCGCTAAATGATTCAAATTTTTTGCAAATATTAAGAAATTATTTTGCGGGATTCGAGCCCGGAACTAGAAACCCAAGAACTCGCCAAAATAAATTGTTCAGGAATTGGAACGATCAAACCATCATTACTTTACCAACCTGCCTGAAATTTGCATTTTGGTATAAAGGCTGGTTGGTGATGGAGTTTGGCAGATTTCTGCTCGCGTTAGATTTCTTAGTGTTGCAAGATAACATTTTGCAAGCGTAAAGCTCGTTTTAGTAGTCTTTTACGACTCTCATTGAATTACTAAATGTTATTATTAATCGGTCCCAGAACGAACGAAAATCGTTATAAGATTTCGTATCCATCCAACTTTAATTATGTCTTAAATATAATGCCGTCTTTGTACAACATACCTTTTTGGAATGTCTTTGTGTACAGTTTACATCGATTTTATGATTCAACAGATCTTTACGTCAATCCTTTGGCCTTAAATCTTGTATTTTGAAAGGCGATAGTGAAACAATGGCATAAGAGCGCATTATCGGTCCGGAGCAAATCCCTAAAATCTTTTGAAATTTGTCTTTGTAGCACTTAAAACCTTGTTCTTGTAACACATAAGCGTTCTTATTGTTCCACCTCTGGTTGTGTAAATGGGGTTTGGGAAATATACATTGAGGTTTGTGGGTTGGTAATAAAAAAGAAATCAACACAAATTCAATAGTTTCGCATTTATTGGATATGAGGAACCTTTCTGGTCAACATAAGCTACATGGACATTCTCTGTTTTACAAATATATTTACAATTTTTTTCAGAATCATATATAATAATTATACGTACATATCTAGTAACTAGGGTAATAATGCGTTTAGGAGTAGTTTTACTGTATATTCACAATAATTACGTGTAACTAACGAGACGTAGTCTGTACACATGCGAGCGGTTGCGTCGTGCAATACACTATATCGGTCGGACATAGACCAGCATTCGCACCCCGCTCTCCCCGTCCTATCCACTCCATAAGCAGCTCTCCTATACACTCGGCCCCAGGCCAACTCCGTCTTCTTATGTTGAACAATGGAAGCGTGTTTAAAATACAGCAAATATACTTATAATCTCCTGCAGACAACTGCGGTTCCCACTTTGTGAGAACGACACGAGTTCCGGGCTGACTCATCATCATCTTCATCAATCACATACTCTCATATTTACATCCCTTCATCTCACATCTCTATTACAACTTGTACTATATACAAACAATTTATTAATCATTCTCTTTAAAAAAAAATACAATGTTTAAATTGCTTTTACCTCATCTTTTATCGATATACGTAGGGCTGGAATAAAATAGTTTTTTTTCTGTTTCAGCGCACTAAAGCCAGCGATCGCATGAGGCCACTCCCCCGCGACTTCTAAGTCTAAACGTTTCTTTAGCATATAAACTACGAACATCAAAGTTAGGTCACATACCACCAAACGTTTATAACCATATATTATAGTAAAAATTACAAACTAAACGAAACACCACACGTCACAATCAGACTACTATCAACAGATCATTATACTCAGGCTGATGAGGAACAAACACTTGCGAATTTTTTTTTGTTAGCACGGTAAAACATGATAAATAACTTACGATTATCATTACAAAACAAAAAAAAGAAAATGTATAGTAAATAAATTAACAGTCATTGTTCAATGCGTAGGTAGGTATAATCGACTATTTCATTACACATTATTATATCATAATAAACACACACGTCCTTACGGTAATCTTAAATGGAATACAATTACGTGGATAGCGTAGCGATGTCTACAAAACGTTATACCGAACGGAGAACACGAGACTGAAAAAAAGAAACCACATAGGCTAGTCGCCGAGTAGTAGCAAAAGCGTGGCGCGGTTAGCACGAGTTCTGCACCCTAGAGATTAAATAACAAGTAACGATACGGTACGATACGATTTTTATCCCGAGTCCAGGGAGAAGCCCGTATTCGGGGGGCACTGTAGCTTCTCGGCGTCACTCGGGTGTATGTGGGGGGTTCGCGGCGGGGCTACCACACCGCTAGCCTACGGCGTAGCACAGCCATCGTCACACGGCGCCTACGAGACGGGCGGCTGGGGGCCCTGCGGCTGCGGCGGCGGCTTCACGCCCGCCACGGGCAGCTGCGCCAGCGTGTCCTGGCTGGCGTGCGCCCTCAAGTATGTGTTCTCAACCTCGAGCTGGTTGATCCTCTCCATGAGTTCGGCGATGCGCTCCTTCAGCACTTCGACCTCCTCGCGCACCGCGAACATCAAGTGGCTCTTAACCAGATCCTGGAACAAGCATCGATAAAACACATTAGCTAAACGCTCGTGTTCGTATAAAAGGAAAGTAGACCGCGTGAAACGAGTCTTAAATTGCGAGTTTACTTTAATAAGACATCAACGTTAATTTTAACGGGTTCATTTGGACCAAATATACCACGTGATAATACAAATGTTAAACTGTGGTGTTTTTGCAATAAATAAGGAAAACGGAAAATTTATCGGTGCACGTCACAATATTATCTCAACTAACATCCGTGGCCCGTATTTTAAAGGCCGAAACGTACGTTGGAAACCGGTTTCGAAGTACAGCGCAGCCGACAAAGACATATTAAACATCATAAAAAAAGACGATTAAAAAATAACACGACGTGAGAGAAATAAAGTTTCGCAAAACTACAGAAAATAAACAAAAAACGGACAGAGCACAGTCTTATTGTCGAAAATAAGCTGACCGGCAGAGTGCGGCCGTACGCGACGCAAACTAAACAACTTGCAACACCTACTTCTGGATTAGGCACGACCACGTAACAGGTGTCCTGCGCGCCTTTCCTTTTGATCTCGTAGAGGCAGACATCTTTGGATTGGACGACGTCGATCATGTTTCGGTCGCGATCGGCTTTTGTATCAAGTGAACTGGAGTATCAGACACAACGGCGACGCGTGCGTGTCGAACGAAAGACTGGGCGCGACTGAACGAACGAACGAACTGACTGCGTGATCGCGGATCGGTAGGCGGAGTGTAGTTGCTCTTGCGCGTCCCACCGGGCGACTGATGGTCTGATCGCGCGCTCGCCCTATTTAAAATGGCGACGCACACGTCATTATCAGCGCCGCAGCCACGCGGAGCGCCCGTGCACCCTGAACTCTACTCCGACACCGGGCCGACCGGGCCGTCGCAACGAAAACAAAGCAAGCGCTTGTTTTCTTCATCCTTGTGTCGTCGGCATTTGCGACAAGAATAGTTTATAGTTCACCGTGCTACAGATTGTAACGTTAATCGCTTAAATGGCGTTCCGCGTTCTGAGCGCACGTTTAATGAGTAAAGGAGAATAACAAATTTAGATAAAAAAAGGACTTGTATATATAAAAATAAACTTGTTAATAATCCTAACAAGAAAACCAGTTTAAGAGCCATTTGTGCACCCAACTTGAAGCAGTTCTTGCTTATATTAAAATTGATGTATTATAATAACATACAACTCGTGACATTGTTTAGTGTGTTTATTGAGACGATGTGCAGATGGCAATTAAGCTTCATTAGATTCTATTTTTGCCCTAAACAAAAGTAGCGTAGGCTGAGAATAAAAGAAGAGGCGCTCCGTTGCGTAATATGCTTCGTTTATCAGAACAAGCAACACAACGATATAACTACGCACTTTAATGCTGGATGTGTTTGAAGGACTGAATATTGCAATTTATAAAGATAACAATCTGATTGGCCGATAATGATAAGCATGAATGCGGATATTCATTAGATATGAAAAAGGGACATACACATAGATTACATATTATTGATATAATACAAATTATGTCAGCATAGCGATGAGACACTTCAGATAGCGAAGTAATATCTGTAATAAGCGTAAATATTTCTCATTACATTATTCACCGCGACGAAAGCGTTCGAGCGCCGAGGAGCTAAAATCTAGACGTTAAAACAACTTCGAGCTAAATTCTCACAGGTATAATTAGACCGTTGCAAAAATAAGAGGCGAGTGATCATTTCAGCGTGGGAGAAGACCTTCAACAAGAGTGGCAATTCCAGCGTTCATTGGTGCGCGCCGAGTAGTCAGTGAGTCGACGCCGTACAAATTGAGACGGAGCGAATGTCTGACATCTTAGAAAATTTCAATACTATACTGTCAGTATTAAGTGTTAGCGATAACACTATTTCTACCAAAGCTATCACAAACACTTTAAAATTTTAACTTGAAATTATTTTCTAAGTTTAATAATTGTTTCCCGTTGTGTTCCCATGTTGAACATTAATTGGGAAACAATTAATAGACTCAGTCTTAGTCTTTTGACATCTTTGGTAGAAAGCGCTAATTAAATGAGGAAAACAGGAAGGCGGTGATTATGAATCTGCGAGTTGTAAATTAAATTGATACCTCTTATCTGTCCGTTTGTTTTGCGCTTTAGCGGCTTTGGCTGATTGCGATAGCGTGCGGAGAGTGCGAGAATTATGCCACGGGGCCACGATAAGATGCGGCCGGGATGATAAGGTGATCGTGTCGTAGGCGAGGCCGTCAATGTCGCGCTAAAGTTGACAGCGGTGCGTTCGGAATCAGTAGTGCAACGTCCTCAACGTGCGAGTGCAGTGAACTTTTTCCTCTCTGCCAAATACAGCAGAGGTGGCGATGACATAATGAGTCCAAGGGCGCGCCGCGAAAACCTGTCGCCTGTTGTTTTTACATTTGCGGCATAATGGCCGCCAACGTTCGCCAACACGGACCTCGAGATTTATGAAATAAAACTCAAACGCTATTAAGGAAATTTATTGTTCGATACTTATACGAAGTTTCACATGAAGCGTGGGTTTATTCTTTATTTGCCGAGTCACAATATTTCAGCTTTGCTGTCATCCAATTCAAATATAAGACAATTAAGAAAATCTCTTGTAAACGGACTATACAAGCAAGTACACTTAGTATTCGATCAAGATACGGCAGTGGCGTTATAATATACTATTTATAATGACAATTGTATCATTTTATGAAAACACAAAACACCATTTGTAACAGTATATTGCTTAAAAAACTAAACCAGCAACTAAATTAAATCCGTATTTTTTTAAATTTAATAATGTGTGCAGCTAAGCGAAATTACAAACGTAATGTTTTGTTTTTTATTCTGGAATAAATAATCGAATACAGCGTCGGCAAGACGCGGACTTCGTGTTTGTATGACATCATCGTCATATTAAGTGGCTTTGCTTAAATGTGGCGCACGCTTAGTTTGAATTTGAAATACACAGTTGTTTACGTTCTGCGCAGCTGATTTGAATTTTGATTAGACCGAATAAAAAGGGGAGGGGCAGACGCGTTGAGTTTTGCGACTTGACCTGTCCCCCCTTCTCGACGTGTAATAGTTGTTTAAAAAGATAATCCAAAATAGGTTATTTTTATTGTTGATGAAAAACATGAATATTGAAATATGATAATGACAACAACAGATACGCTAGCGATACCTCACGGCATAAATTATGTAATATTGCCTGCGGCATAAATTAATACTGATTATGTGTTTCAATGTTAAATCACTACACTTTACCTGTATAGCACTTAACGTCTCAAATAATGAAGTAACAGAAGACTTGTTCGCGATAACGTTTGCATAGATAGCATATAAATTTATCACAATAATAAGATAAAATTTTAAATTAAATAAAAAAAAAGATATTGTTATGTTAAATCTGATGAAGCACACTTATAGTTGTATATTAATCGATAGGAGAAAACAAATTGGTGTACTTATTATAATTTAGTAGGACTAAAACAAATAATAACTTTGTACAACAAATACGAATACGAGAATGCATAACAGAAATTCGCGTGTACAAAACAAACGAAAGAATGTGGAACTGTGCGAAAGCATGTGTTCAAACATCGCTGTTATAACAGTTCGTTAATGTTTTTGTTATTAAATCGCCTACAATATTTACGCAGTTGGAAACAAAGGTGCTCGATCTATTAATATTCGTGACACAATTTAATTGTACTGCCGCTTTGTGTTGTGTTTTTTGTTGCGCTCTCCGAAAATGTACTCTATACAAATACTTTTATTTAATAGATTCCATCGAAATAAAAACATTTATCGTTACAAGTGTTAGTCCTTTTTATTATCGTTAGTGATAACAACATCTATGTGATATACAGAAAGTAGATTACCGATGAATAAATGAGACAGGTTCAGAAATATTAGATATCTTTGTTGTCATTGTCTTTTTTTTTTTAAAACGAACGTTTGCTTGAGTTCAACTGATCTCATGAAACGACTGCTAACCAAAACATGAAAACAATTGTGGAGTTTTAGTTACGTATCAACTTCATGCAGGATCGACTTCAGTTAAATCATTCCGACGAAAAATTAACTCAAAATAGAAATGTTTTGACAGTATTCTTCTGTAAGGCTATGGCCCCGGACCATCTAATTTTATTATAAAACAGCTGAAGGTGCCTTTTGAATATGCCATAGAAAAATGAGTCAGGAGTGAAAAAGGAAAAGTTGTGACGTAGGACTCGCGTCGTATGTGATATTTTGAGGCGGTGAGTATTACCACAAGTTTTTTTCTACACAAGAAAGTGGTAATAAAATTAAAAACAAGATCTCAGATTGTTGTTGATTTCTATGTATATATGTATATCACCACTTTTAATGGGGTTTGTATTAAATAAACCATTCAATATATCATAGTTCGTTGTCATCGTCGTGGATTTCAGACAGACACGAGATAAATTGTTGACTTCAGTCTTTATATCTCTATTGACGTAAAAAGAAAGCATTGACGCGGCTTAGCTTTAATTGCACGATAAGATTGCTGACAAACAAGTACCGCATCATCGAAGAGGTCACTTTCGTAATCGTCTTTTGACATTCAAAGGAAAATTAAGGTCGTTTGTAGATTAAGACCCTTTATGCGAACATACATAAATAAATAAATAAATAAATAATGTAGAATTTGAAATCAATTATTTATATACATAAATGTGCATACATAAATTACAATTATAGTGAACTACCATCTAAAGCAACGGCATTTCATGAAAATTAATTTTGCTAATTAATAAAATCTTTAAGATTTAAATTCAAATTTTAGATGTTAAAGGCTCTTTAATTAATACTGAAGTAAAAAATACTGCATCAATAAAGAATAAAACACGATAATGTAATCGAAAAACAATTCTAAAGCAGAGATATAACCCCGCTCAATTCAGTAATTTTTAAGTAATTGAAAATATTCTCAATGGAAATTATGAGTGGATTTATTGATCAATAGGTTTAATTATTAGACGTAAAGGGGATTAACATCCGTATGAGAACCGAATCTATTTACATATAATGCTAAATATGTTTTCGCACCGACCCAAGGTTACGATGTTGTTTTTCAACATTAGCGAACACCATTCGACAACCGTATCGCAAATCTGTTTACATTTAGCGATTTCAACTAATATCGTAGTTGATATGAAAAAAAATATATCGATCAGCATGCGTGATATATCGAACACGTTGTTTGTTTGTTGTATTTTTCCGTCGCTGTTTTTTATATCGTTAAGGCACTGGGTAAATAGTTTAAGCCGTGCAAACAGATAAAAATCTCCATCGCACGATGTTATATTGTCCCATCATAAACGTTTACACTTCAATTTGGTTCCTTCACGAGGATCATTTCTCGGAATTAAATCGCTGAAGAAAATATAACAATGTCAAAGAGTTAATACAATCATATTCTTTGTTGTTTGAGCAACAATGGCAATTTAAAATAGTCATAACTATATGAAATAGGAATGTCACAATTTTCTGTTGCGTTTTCAGCAGCTCTCTCAATTGTCTGGATAAATCGTGAGGATTCTTTGTTGCAAAATATTCCGACAAGCACCTTTATTTTGCACGTGAGTCCGTCTGTTAGTACAACAAACTGGAGGGCACGTGTCTCTATTTCAGTGGCACGTTAAGGCTAGCTTTCCTTCCGTGTCTATTCTGAGCGGCCCTGCCGGGTCACGCCCGGCTCATGCAAATTAGCGGCACAATGAGGGGATTAGCATATCGCGGCACTTGCTTAGCCGAGAAGCAAATTAATTTTGCAACTGTGTACTTCGTAACAAAACAGGTTGTGAGGCGGCCTGTTAACGTCGTATCGACGAAGAAAAACAAACGGACCGATGGGCCGTGTCTTACATATTTTGACATGTCGCTTTAGCAAGAATTCCAGTGTATCAGAAGATCAAAGAGGAGGAACTGTATATGTGGGGCGTTTCATCCGCGCGTATAAATGTCAAAATTTAGGTCAGTAGCGTAGTAGACGGCTGGTTCTAAACATCGATTGGGTGAATTTCTGGTAAACACAAACGCGGTTACGTAACAACGCGCGCGTGGAGGCGCGATCTTTCGAAATGAGCGACGGTATGTACTTTGCTATAGAGGCAGTATATGTATAACACACAGTGGAGGTGTGTGTCTCCGTAGACAGCCAGCTTCAAGGTGGACAGGCAACACTGGTCACGTGGTTAATTTTAAATTCAATCCAATACACAAAAAAATACCTGCCAAACAATTATAAACCTCGACGTAGTAATGTGTAATACGAATACTAGTAAATTTTTACGTTGCTATGTCATTTGTTACCTAAGATGCGTTTATACCAAAAGAGATCGTGGAAAACTCTATTTATCACTCTAATCATATCCATGAACATTGCCTCTTTTATATAACATTCTAGCATTCTTTATTCATTCATTTCATATGCTATGATAATCAGAGCATTGGACAAAGATGGTGTTGCAGCAGCTACTTGGGTGTTACCTCTCTACACGGTCGAAGTGACGACATCAAAGAGTCAATTAAAAGGGAGAGAAAATAAGCAAAGAGACATGCGAAGCGTGTAAGGATAAAAATACAGCACGCGGTGGACGCGATGTAGTGGGCAAATAGGGCCGGATTGGGGTCAATCGCTTGAGGCCATCTGCGATAGCTAATTATAGTCGAACAACCAAGCTCGGTAGCTCTACCGTGGATAGCTGTAGATAAGGCAGGTTAATATACTTTATAAACGGTAAAGTAAGAAATAATATAATTATAAATTAAAATACATATTATTTCTTCTTGGTTTTAATTTCCTTCAAAGGTTAAATTATTCATTCAATTGAGCTAAATCTTTATTACTTCAGCCACGCGCAGGAAGAATTCTGAATTAGAAGAAAACTAAAAAAAAAAACAAAAGTTTTAAGTCGAAAATAAGTCGAAACAGTTTCGTGAGGCTTCCGTATCATAATCCATACCAGATATCAGTACAATATAGTTTTGTTTAAAGTAAGCAATCTTTGTCTAAAGCGTTTTTGTTAAATTAATGACTTTGGGTGAAAACTCGGCGGTGAAATTATGAAAGACCGTTTCGAGGATTCACAAAAATTCATTTTGTCAGCATATATTAATAACTAGTCAATTATTCCATTAACTTTAAAAACACAAATAAAGGTCTTTTCTGTTTACATTCATTTCTCTTGTAAAAATAACCTCGCTCCTTGATTACGTGTTATTAAAATGTTGCAAGAAAGCTTAATATACATTTAAACAGTGGTAAGTTAATTATACAAGGAGATTATAAAAAAAAAATACAACCGGAAAGTCTGACCTTGCTATTTCGCAAAGCTTATTCCTTGTGAGGGTTATTAATCGTTCAACGCGGCCTCTACCTTGTATATTTAAATCAAATTTTGAAAGTAACCATGTATCATATTATGTTAATTATGACAGGTCGGCAGCCTGTGCATTGTCAAAATGTTGTTACTAGGTCAAGTAAAGAGTTTATAAACCGTTGCGTTACCGCCAATTAGTACAAAGCTGAGTGTAATGTAACAAAAAACATTAACTGCTTACAGTTAGTTCGTTGAATCAAGATATTTTTTAATGTATCGCATTTGGCCAAAGACGCGGGGCTGATTTTACCTTTGAATTGTGACATGTGTGGTCTGGACCTACAAACTCAATAGACCATTATGTTAAGTGACGAGTTACGCAAACGGTTCTCACACGGCGTGGGTGTAATTACAAATACACACAAATGTAGTACAGAGCGAGCCATTTTGTCATTTTCTAAATACAGACATAAAATTTAATGTAACATATTTTTATTCAGTTCTTCTCGGGTGAATTTGTTTCAGTTTGACCTTTGACGCTTGGTTATGCTTACGCTTCTAGTCGTAAGAAGTTTTTATGGTTATAAGCCTCTTGCAGTGTCCGCAATGGGTAGTATCACAGCTTTGTCAATTATACTACCAAACCACGGTAATTATTAAGGACTACTGTGAACTGACATAGTTCAAAACAAGTATAAATCTGGGAATCACTTTTTTATTTATTAAAGCTCCATATTATAGGACAGTACTATTTAATAATGCCTTTATTAATATTTTAATTATTATTCCATTTATTGATTATGTTAATAATAAAAGTAGGCCTTAAAATAAAATTAAAAACGCACTATTTGCTCGTTTTAACATTTACACCGTTAATATACTATGCCTCAATCGATTATAGACTCATTTAGTTGTTGTCCAGAAGACATTCTACAATGCAACAATGATGATGACAATAAACATCATTGAACGAATTCGAACGTGTAGACCGGGGACACGTTTCCCGGCCATTCGCCAAGACGGGAAGTCATTAATGATTCCAACTGTGTCCAAGATCTAATAACGGTGT
Organism: Eurytides dolicaon deicoon; assembly: GCA_018247635.1. Classification (NCBI taxonomy): domain Eukaryota; kingdom Metazoa; phylum Arthropoda; class Insecta; order Lepidoptera; family Papilionidae; genus Eurytides; species Eurytides dolicaon. The sequence continues at coordinate 16,760 of DWGO01000051.1, forward strand.
TATGCAGTAGAACATTACTATTATAATCACGGTCCGATCGGTTCTCGGGAGATTGCAGTTTTACGCAACCAGTGCGTGAAATTTAATTTTGTGAAGATCTCTCATCTTACACACGTGTGAAAACCGGTGACACTGGTTTCGTCGTATTTTATTTATATCGAGATTTTAACGATCACCGCAGGGCCGAGGCGAGTATACAGATAAGTATAGTAGATGGCGACAGCAGTGTTGTAATCCTGGCCGGAGCAACGCCGCATGCAAAAAATTACGATGAGGCGAATAAGGCTAATGCTTGCTTGCAACTTGAACATTTGGCAAGAAATTTTATTATTCAACACAAATACTACACTTATTACCACACATATTGAGGGAGCACGTATGCTAAAAATGCTATGGAGTTAATGTTAAATTTTCGTGCTTGCAACTCGACTCTAGCACGTTCTATAGAAGAATGCAATTCCAAACAAACAATGTAGCAACCAATTTTATCTACATATATGTAAAGTATATTGTCAATAACAATTTCGTATTTCTTCTAGTGGTAATATGCGCGCGTGGGTGAAGTGTCCTACTTAAATTTGCGTGTTTATTTTCATAACTGAACATTACATTAGCCTCGTTCGAGAAAAGTTCCATTCGACATTAGTCGCTTTCATTGTGGTTGGACATTTTTAAATGCAAATAAAAATGAAATGAAATGAAATTGAGCTTTTTTACAAAAACTTTTGAATCGTCAGTGAAGTCAGCTCGTAAGGAAGCTACCACCGACTCAGATAATAGTTCTGCTGAGAAGAG